>APFE031360707.1:430074-450484 GCA_000404065.3 Pinus taeda | reverse complement strand
ACAGGTAGGATCTAAACACTTGATTTCTTATATGGTAAATGCATATTTAGAGAAGGATTGTTCTTAATTGTCTTTTTTTTCACTAGAAAGCCTTAAGCTTCTAGGGAGGTTGGTTTTGTCCGCAAAATTAACTCTTTCCACATGACAGAGATATTGTTGCTTAGTTAGGTTGCATAAAGCTAATCTTGTCATTACGAGTGTGCTGCTACAAATAGGTGTTTGAGATACAAGAATTGTTTCCATTTCATAATCTATTGGAGCCATGCCTCCCCATAAAGTGGCCTCCAAAGAAGTCTCAGAAGCAAGCACTAAGGACCCTATTGAAGTCACCAAACCAACCATTCCCATTTATACAGACACATAGGGATTCAATGATAAGTCTAGTGAGGTCACATGGAGTGGTTTATACAACATATTCATACATACTTTTTTTGTTGAGGAATCGAAAGTTGTGGAAGCATATATCAATATTAAGAAGCCTAGGATGCATAGAATCATATGTAGTTTCCCCATAATCCCTTGTGCAGAGGTGATTGAGTGGATCATTACACATATGGATGACTCTCATCTTGTGCTTCGTAGTGAGAGTGGAGGTGAGATTGCCACCTATTATGGAGAAGACTTGTAGATGTGCTACAAGATGCTTAGGCCCACGGAATATGAAAATGATGACTTCTACAGTATATGGGCCAACCTCGACATGAGTGACATTAGTAAATTATGGTGTCAGACCCTGCTAAGTTTTTCCATCGCCCATCCGCATATATTCGACTAAGATCCTTAGAGATGTATATTAGTATCTGATAGCCATGTGTTGTAGGTTGCATGGGTGCAAGAGTGCTAAGGTGTTTGAGGAAAATTAGATATATATTCTCAATATGGTGGTGATCTGTGGAAGAGTCTTCAATTGGGAAGATATATTGTCATTTGAGTTGCATCTCATGTGGGGTAGGAAAAATAATATATGAGGGCGAACCAGGAACCAAAGTTCTATGTCTGCATTTATTTTAGATGGAATATATCCACAATATGCGTTCCCAGGAATGTACTGGAACTGGACCCCTAAGAACAATTTCCTAGCTTACTTCCACTGCTGAGAGTTATCAAAATCAAGCATCAGAGGTGCACATGACAGATTGGCCAAGCAATTCTTTGGAGTTATCTTCCATATGATGTTCGATATCGATCCTCCTTACATGATTGATTAGGTGAAGGAGTCACTATGAGATATCGTGGATTGGTTTGCAACACCTGAGGGGACATACATCATATGTTTTAGTTGTCAAATATTCCCTCATCTCATGCCACAATATGTGACCAATAAGGGCATCATGCAAGAAGTAGCAAACCAGTTGGACAAGGGATTGTCATGAGTTATTCATAGGAGGAAGAAAGCCCCTTGGCCCACCTTCTTGTTGAGGATCAGATTATATGAGTTGAAGAGCCACAAGGTGACACAAAAAATAATAGAAGAGGTGGATTGCTTGCACTTCGCTATTGAAGACTTTCATGGATATGATCCAATGAGAGTATGCAAGAAACATTGTGATAGGATCAGTTACATTATGTGGTATTCGTCGATGCCTACAACATAAGATGTAAAAGTGAAGAAATTGTATAATGTAGTTATAAAGACACATCCAAAAGTAGGGTCTAGTTCACCCCAAGATCCACCATCTCAAGATATGCAAGTTCAGGAGGAAGAATGGATAAACGCTAAAGTAAGGAAAGTAGCTCCTAAGAAGAGGATCAGATATGATTTGACAAGCGAGAGCAACAAGAAGTGGAAAGATGATCCTATGAACATATGATCTATTCAATTTGAACAAGGGAGGAGAGAATCAAAATAAGAAAAAGAGAAGAGGCAACAGGGTGAGTTTGTTCAAAAGAAACAAAACAGAAGAAGAGAAAATGATAAGGATATAAGAAGAACATCAAAGGCAATCCCAAGAGGAAGATGCAACACAAAGACCGGAAGAAGAAAAATTGACTCAGGAGATAGAAGAGGAAGAGTTGGAGGAAGAAGATACCATTCAACCCATGGATGATGAGTTATGTTCTCCATAGGAACCTCCTCTCACAGGTGGTCATATTCCATTTGGAGAGATGGGGATCATACCTCCATCGACAAACATAGTCATGGATTGATTTGAAAATGGGGCTTTTAGGCTTCTTGTCTAACTTACAAGAACCTCTCCCACTTCCAAAGCTTTAAATTTTCCCAAGTCTTAATGATTAACCAATGCAGAATTAAGAAATGCTTGAAAATATAGGTGTATGCTTGTATTTGTTTTTGACTGTTGAGTGCTTATGTTCATTTGCTTATGCTGATGTGAAACACAAATAACAGTAAATAAAGCAACAATTCAACAAACCCATAAGACAACAAAATAATATGGAGTTCACCTTGATATCTTGGGCTACGTCTCCTTGAGCTCTAATCAACTCGATTAGGCTATCTAGGATTATGGCTTCAATTCTTTTACAAGTGATACACTTAACTCCATTGGTTTACAACTGAACCAATGCGCTTAGAATGCCATCTTACCCCTGGCTATCCTCGTTCTGCAGACAGGTCTAGGCTTCTCTGGACTTGACTCCTTCAGTCAGTGCTTTGAGCTTCTTGAGCTTCTGGCTTCTCTGAATCCCTCAAAATTCTGCATTTGTCTCTGGAACTCCTTCTCCTGTCTTCGACACACCTCAGACAACTAGCCACAGCTCGATCATTTGATCTCCTGCTGTGTTGCAACTTCACGACACCCTCATGGCTCTTTAGAAGTCTATTAGATCTCTATGGCTCTGCGGCTTTGCCTCCAACCTCTGGTGGCTCTGCCTATTACAGTGAGGTTAATTTAAGTCTCACACAATAGATACAATCAATAGGACTATACTTGGATCCCCCAAGTCTCTCTGGAGTACACAAACTCTCCTACTCTGTCTTAACCCTAGCTCACTTGCTGCCTTTGCTTCTTTAGGTCAGCTCGACTCTGGCTTCTATACTTCCAAGTTTGCTTACTTCTTCCTAGGCTGCCCCCTCTCCTCTCTATTGTCTATGGCCTTTAAGCCAATCTACTTTTTTCATTGTTCGTTTCTGCTTCTCGGATTTCTGGTTCCCTGCCTCCATTCGTTCGAATCCCTTCTTTCGACGGTTACAGTAACTATGTGACGCCTTATAAGGAGGTGGCCACCTATTCCTTTAACGGATGAGCATGTCAGGTTCATCGAAAACACTCAACCATTTGAAACGACCGTTATTTTCGTTTACTCCAAGAATGCTTGCAAAACACAAATCTCTGCCAACTCAACGTCCATGTTGGACTTCAAAATCCCACACAATCTGCTTTATAACTTCGTCAAATTCGGTCATCCATCGGGTCACATCTCTTCCATTGATCTGGACCCTCTAGATCCTACATTCATCGCACATATTGGGTGGATAACTTGCTTGACATTTACCCATCCGATGTGAGCGATTTTCTCTCTCTTCCGTCAGATGTGTGTCACTCACTGTGTGGCATTGGGAGAGACTCGGTCTAAACTGCTTACCACTCGAAGCCCTTTTGATATCTTGCCAGTTTCTGTGGAATCCCGCCTTGGATGGAATCGAAACACTTTCCACTACATGTCATGATCTTTCGGGTCTGGGCGCATGTGGCTCTCCTTCTTCAAGGGGTTTTCCCTGCGATATGTGATTAGCGACTTGTCGCTAATCGTATATCAGATTCCTCCCTCTTTGACTCAAACCATCACTGACTTTGCTAATTCGCGACAACGCGCGTTACCATGGTCCTCTTCTCTATGTGCTTGATCATTGATCCGCGCTGATCATAGTTAGCAACTGTCATGAGGATCCCTCTGATAAGCTTGATCTTCACAAGATTTTTAATTTTTGGCATAAATTATAGAGAGTTCATGAAGACTTAGAGAGTTTTAGGATCCATTTTGGATCACGCCTTCCCACTAAAAGAAGTTTTTGTCCACAAAAAGACTGATATACTGATCTGAGTAGTAAATGAGAGTAACAACACCCTCTTCTTTTAGCCTCCCTACACTTTCCTTTGCATAGTGCCTCTGAACCAAAATCTCTGGCCACTTCCATTCTTAGATGGGTTGGTCGTCTCGAGAAGAATTGTTTTCCTCCTTGACTTCATGTAGAACTTCTGCTGTGAAGTTTACAGAAGTTAGTTTGAACTTCTTTGCCTTGATCCTTGATCCAAGGTGGCTCAAACAAAGGTGAAGTACATATGCTCCACAAAAATTTCATCTGTACTTGTTTGAAAAGCTGCCAACAACAACTGTTAACAACAACAGGCATATAGACAACAACTGGATGGACTAACTCCTACTTCAACAAAGAAGCAGATTTCACATCTTGTGAACCCTTCCATGTCTTATATCTACATACAAATGATTGGCTAGATAACCAACCAATAAAACATGCCTTTACAACAAATGACTCTTCAAGTCAAGCATGTAGGAAAAATACCTTTAGGACTCTTTTCCAAAATATGAAACACTTCATCATTATCTCCATTTTGGAGACCAAGTTAACTTCTCCCAAGCCAACATCACATGCATCTCATGCTCATGCATGCATTCCATATTTAAACTTTCGCTTAAGTACACTGTACTTTCAAAGCTGAATCGAACATACTGTTGTAGCAATAAAGTGAGTTTCCTACTCAACTTCTTTCCATTTACCATTTTGGTAAGATCCTACAACTTGCATTTATTCCATAAAGAAATGCAAACAGATGCATCAATAGACATGCAACCTTAATTGGATAAGAATTCTAACCATTTCTTACCAATCCATTTCAAAGGTCCCTCCTTTGTTTGCACATCAGCATCAATATGTGAATTATCTCGAAACACATAAATCATGGAATCTTTATTTCCATCCCTGCCATTTTCTTTTTCCATCTTTTCCTTCAGCTTTGGTGGAAGTAGTGCTGGATTCAAAGTCCAACACCTTTTAACAAGATGCCCTTGTTTATGGCAGTAAGTGCAACACATGTGCATCCTTTTGACAACATGATTTGCTTTGTCCTGTGGACCTTTGGCTTCTTGCTTCTTTTCCTTCAAAAATTTCTTGTATGTGGCCATTCTCTTCCAACATCTAGAAACATAATGGTTATCCAAACCACAAAAGGAACATGCAATTCTTTTTCCATGCTTTACAAAATCAAAAGGAATTTGTTTAGAACCAGACTTATACCTACCTCTTTCACCTTTATTACCTTCATGAGGAGGTGAAGCAAATGAAGAAGTGTCTCCCTTTGGAATACCATCACTTTCTTCAAGGCTGTCAGAGTTTCCACAACTCTTTGGTTCAAATGTGTGCTTCTGAACACCTGCAAACTGTGAATGATGTTTCGAGCTATTGCATTCTTCCTAAATATAAACCTCACACTTCTGAGGTAGAGGTCTTGCAATGAAAATCCTTTTTGGAACTGTTTCAATGGCCTTCATGGTAGCTTTGGAACTCTCTCCATAAGTCTATCCATAGCCAAGATCCAAATAATTATGCCTTTCCTCAACCATTTTTGGCTCAACAATAACTTGTGCATGTTTCCCCAATCCTTTTCCTTCATAGCCCATCTTGGACATTAGCTTGGAACTTATGCCTCTAGTATGTTTTTCAAAAGAACCAATATAAGCATTCTTAGAAGAATTTGAAGACAAACAGGAATGGTTTACCTCTTCTTCAATCTGATACTTGGCCAAGGCTTCTTTGGCAACAAAGAGTTGTGACTCCAACTCATGCATCCTTTTCAGGTTCATATTTGCAATATGAAGTTTCCTCTCCATGTCCTGCAATTTGCCAGAAAGCATCTGCTTCTCTTCCTCCACAAAATTCAACTACTCTCTAAGTATGCTGCTCTTCCTACCATCCTCATACATTTCTCTCACCATATCCATCATGGTGGACAAGTCGTGCTTCATGTCTCCATTAAAGGAACTTGGGGAGCAAGAAGAATTTGAGAACTCACTTGTAGAAGTTGTCATTTTCAAAATGCACAAAAGAACTTCAAACAAGATTATTAAAGAGCTTATTCAGTAACTTCTTGCAACAACCTTTTGTGCTTCAAGGATTGCCCAGAGGTCCTTTTGGATAGAAGGATGCCTTCAGCCCTTCTCCTTCTTGTCCTTCCTGGACTAAGCTATCAATAGCTTCCCCTTTGCCTTTGCAAACTCAAAAAATAATCAGTTTGCAAAACAAGCATACAATCAGCCTCTTGCTATTCAAACATCTTTCATACAAGCATTCTTTGCCCTGTCAATCAAGCATTCTGATACACCCTTCTTTGAAAGTGGGCTTGATAAATCTTAAGCTCTGATACCACCTAATTTGAAAATGGGGTTCTTAGGCTTCTTGTCTAACTTAAAAGAACCTCTCCCACTTCCAAAGCTTTAAATTTTCCCAAGTCTTAATGATTAACCAATGCAGAATTAAGAAATGCTTGAAAATATAGGTGTATGCTTGTATTTTTTTTTTTGACTGTTGAGTGCTTATGTTCATTTGCTTATGTTGATGTGAAACACAAATAGCAGTAAATAAAGCAGCAATTCAACAAACCCATAAGACAACAATATAATATGGAGTTCACCCTGATATCTTGGGCTACGTCTCCTTGAGCTCTAATCAACTCGATTATGCTATCTGGGATTATGGATTCAATTATTTTACAAGTGCTACACTTAACTCCATTGGTTTACAGCAGAACCAATGGGCTTAGAATGCCATATTACCCTTGGCTGTCCTTGTTCTGCAGATAAGTCTAGGCTTCTCTAGACTTGACTCCTTCAGTTAATGCTTTGAGCTTCTCTGATTCCCTCAGAATTCTGCATTTGTCTCTTGAACTCCTTCTCCTATCTTCGACACACCTCAGACAACTAGCCACAGCTCGATCGTTCGATCTCCTGCTATGATGTAACTTCACTGCAGCCTCGTGGCTGTTTAGAAGTCTATTAGAGTTCTATGGCTCTGCGGCTCTGCCTCCAACCTCTGGTGGCTCTGCCTATTACAGTGAGCTTAATCTAAGTCTCACACAATAGATACAATCAGTAGGACTATACTTGGATCCCCCATGTCTCTCTGGAGTACACAAACTCTTTGGAGTACATAGACTCTCCTACTCTATCTTAACCCTAGCTCACTTGTTGCCTTTGCTTCTTTAGGTCAGCTCAGCTCTGGTTTCTCTGCTTCTAGGTCTGCTTACTGCTTCCTGGGTTGCCCCCTCTCCTCTCTGTCATCTGTGGCTTTTAAGCCAATCTCCTTTTTTCGCTTTTCGTTTCCGCTTCTCCGCTTTCTAGTTCCCTGCCTCTGTCAATTCAAATCCCTTCTTTTGGCGGCTACAGTAACTGCGTAACGCCTTATAGGGAGGTGGCCACCTATTCCTTTAACAGATGAGCGTGCCAGGTTCATTGAAAACACTTGATTGTTTGAAACGACCATTATTTTCGTTTACTCCAAGAATGCCTGTGAAACAAAAATATCTGCTAACTCATCGTCCATGTCGGACTTCAGAATCCCACACAATCTGCTTTATAACTTCGACAAATCCGGTCATCCATTGGGTTTTAACTCTACCATTGATTTGGACCCTCTAGATCCTACGGTCATCGCACATATCGGGCGGATAACTTGCTCGACGTTTACCCGTCCGATGTGAGCGGTTTTCTCTCTCTTCCGCCGGACGCATGTCACTTGCTGTGTGGCATCGGGTGGGACTCGGTCTAAATTGCTTATCGCTCGAAGCCCTTCCGATATCCTGTCGGTTTCTGTGGAATACCGCCTTGGACGGAAGCGAAGCACTTTCCACTACATTTCATGATTTTCGGGTCTGGGCGCATGTGTCTCTCCTTCTTCGAGGGGTTTGCGCTGTGATATTTGATTAGCAACTTGTCACTAATCGTATATTAGATTCCTCCCCCATTGACTTAAACCATCACTGACTTTGCTAATTAATGACAGCGTGCGTTACCATGGTCCGCCGCTCTGTGCGCTTGATCATTGATCGGTGCTGATCGCAGTTAGCAACTGTCATGAGGATTCCTATGATAAGCTTGATATTCACAAGATTTTTAATCTTTGGCATAAATTATAGAGAGTTCATGAAGACTTAGAGAGTTTCAGGATCCATTTTGGATCATGGATGTATGTAGTGTCATGTTTGATCAAATTAAGAAGGGGATTGTGCAACTGAAGCATAGATACTTTCTGAAGGATTCTTAGAGTCCAGTCTCAGTTGCTACAGAGAAGGTGATAACTGCCAACACCAGAAGGAATCCCAGGGCAGTCATGGCAGCAAATGTTACTTTTTCCATAACAACACTAGACAAATTTGAGTATATACTGAGTGAGAATGCTAGAATTCTATAGTGAAGAAAAAGGAAAAACATCTTATGACAAAGAATCAATATTTATCATCACAAAGTTTCAACACTGTAGAATGGAAGTCAGCCATGCAAGAGGAACTGGGGCTAATGAAGGACACCATGACACGATTATATGATGAGATGATACTTATACAACAGGTGGTGGCTCCTCTTGTTTATCATTCAAAAGAAAGAACAAGAAGTGGTAAAACTCCTGATGGTAGCAAACAAAGTGGTTGACCATGTTCAGGAGTGGGTTGCCAAGTATTCATATGCTCCACAACATTTGGAAAATAAATACATGATTGCGACAAAGATAAACCGTGTTTAGTTTAGGCTCCACCATTAGAACTACACGAGTCTTGGAGAATAGTCAATTAGTACTATTGCTACCTATAATCAACTGCATAATGGTTTTGAGTCTCTAACACAGAATCATGGGATACCCACAATATGAACACTTGAAGCAAATAGAGGCAGAGAGATCACTTCCAAGAGATTAGGCAATACATTGAACGTATCAAGCAAGCAATAAAACAAGAAGACTTGGAGGTCACCAAGTACATTATTCTATAGTACGCCATCGCACCAATAAAATCCCACATGAAACTTTGATGGCTGTGGAATAATGTACAGTCAAGCTCCAAGACCATATTGACGTAGGCATTGGAGGTGAATATGCAGTAAGTAGGGGACTTTCTAGTTTAGGTCAAAACTATCTCAACAATGTTCAAACCATGGAAAACTTACATTTACATGAGCTCCATGAGTAAGTAAATGATATATCAAGTTGACGAGCATTTGTCCCATTATCAGTTTTGTCTTATATAACCACCATATGATATGTAATTTGTATTATGTAATAAATCGTATGTAATGAAGTCCAAGGGACACATGTGGAATGTAATTAACCACATATGGAATGTAATAAGTCATGAATAGAATATGAATAGTCATAGCAGTTGAAGAGTTATGAGGAAGCTCAAAGTTCGTTGTTATTTATTATAAATAGATCCTCATAACTCAAGCTAAGGGCTTAGATTCTTGGAGTCTTGCCTTGGATTCTCTTGTAGTACATAGGATATAGATAATTATTTGGAGAAGCAAGTTGTGGCTTCATGTTCCACTATTGGATATAGTGTTTCATTCATGTAAAAATGTACTTGGGATCTTTGACTCTTAACCAAAAGCTCTATGAGCCGACACTTCTTCATACATGTATGGTAGATATAGTAGGAATATTCTTGTTATGTTTATAGTATATGTTGCTTTAATTACATACTAAGTGAATGAACTAATTCATTGCTTACTTATGGTTGCTATTGAATTATTAAGTGTTTCTATGCTTTAATTATTGTTGCTTATTATGTGGACTAATTCGCAGGTAACCAACAAGTCTTTCTCTTCCTTCTCAACCCCCATTTAGAATAATACTACTACTTTTCTAACCAGAGGCTCGTTTTAATTTTACTAATCGTGATGTTCGCTCGTGCACCTTACATTGGGTGTCTCATAAAGCTCACATACTTGTTGCCTCAAAGAGGTATTGCATTCTCTTGTTCGTAATCATAACCAAGGCATATCTTTGAAAGATTTCCCACAATGGCTAGACCATATGACTGAATGGGACTCCTACACCAAACAATGTGAGGTCTAATTGGGAGTTCATGTCGAGGATATACCCTTACAATGTTGATGACATCCAACATCGTCAAAAATTTTGGCACTAGAAGAAGGGCTAGATGAAAAGCTGAGCCTTTGAAGTCTATTTGAATCTCTCACTTAAAATGCTTCATCCTGGATCATAATCCCGAGGTGTTTTTACGAAGCTTTAGCTATTTCAATCTCCACCGACTTTTTACATAACTTGTCACATTTTAATTTTGATGGCAAGGGTACAACAACCTTCCTTGATTACTTAACTGTTTTTTTTCAATTTTGATTTTCAAGTGGTGTTTATTCTCAATAAATCCTTGCATGGTTATTTACCCTTACATTGGATGGTCATGCGAAGTAATGGTGTTACTCTCTACCTATTTCTTCTACCTCATCTTTTAAGCAATTGGTTAACGCGCTTCATCGCGTTTTCGACAAATATGAGTATCAAGATGTTATTGATGAAATTGATCAAATGAGAATGGATTAAAACGAATCTAATGAACATTTTGTTGATGTTTCCTTCATCTTTGTTATGAATTTTCCAATGAGGATGTGGAATGGCAGTTCTTAGATGATAAGTTTCATTTCTTAGTCTGGATGTCAAGAAAATATTTTGAATCCAATTCGTTATGTCTGATGAATTTTCCAATGAGGATGTGGACTGGCAGTTCTTGGATGATAAGTTTCATTTCTTAGTCTGGATGTCAAGAAAATATTTTGAATCCAATTCGTTATGGCTTCCCTATAATTTTCTTTTTTAGCATCTTGAGGAAAGACCGGATATGCCTTTTGTCCCATGTCCCCCTCCTTTTGATATTCCGTATTTTCAACCCGAATCGATCACTAAACCAAAACACCAATGTGATGATGAAGAATTAATTTGTCTTTCACTTCTTTCCCCTAATGGTGAGCCATCTGATCTTAGAAATCCACTATCTTCTTATCTTTATGTCTCATCAGTTGATCTATTACTTGTTAATCAAATTGAACCCTTGGACAATCATGATGCTGATGATTTTGTTTTCTCGATGCTGATGACTTCCTTTTCTCTGAATTATATGGGAATGATTGTTCAAGTGACATGGACGTACCTTTGTTTCTGCAAGAAGATTTAGATTTGTAGGGATTCCAAATGGAGTTTGATGCGATCATCAAAGATTTTCTTTCAAGCATAAATCCTATTGATCAAGAAGATGACATGATTATCATTGAAGCTTTTTGTGGTAATGTCGAAAATCTATCTGATCAACCTTAAATTTTTGAATCTCATGATTTGAATGATGACTTTTGTTTTGATAAGAAACTAATTGTGTTTTCTTAGAATTCAAAGTTGATTCGTGTGAGTGGGACACTTTAGTGTACATTGATGGTTATGTCAGGTTCCTATTACCATGATGGTATTTGCGATTTCGGTCAATTCAAGATTCTTTTGCACCACTTTTTCGTTAATTTCATCATGTGGGATGTTGACTCTCTCTTGAGGTATTCTTGTTTTCTTCACATAATTTTTTTTAACCCCCAGGGAGCAAAATTTAAGTTGACTATTGAACTTCCACCGTTACATCCCACCTCAAGAAAATCTTCAATCTATGATATGAAAATAGAGAAGGGTTTTAATGAATATTTTACATCATCAATAAAAGAATCTCACTCATACAACAACATGGATTGTGGTAATCCTATTAATGTTGCTTATGATGTGGATCTATCTTTGATTATTCTTTCTTGTCAAAGTTTCTCTAAAGGTTGTTTCCATGATCCTATTACAGATTCCTTAAAAGAATCTTATCAGTCCAGACCCATGTCTTGTGGCTTGTACTTACATGCACTTCATCAAGTCTTGTATGGCCATAGGCCTAGTGAGTAATGCTGTTGTGGAGCCTTTCATTTGATAGAACGATCGAGTGTACTACACCGTTGTGATTGCACTTCCTGTTTCTTTGTGTTGGTGCATATGTTTGCATGGTTTTTCCTTTTCATCGCACTGCGTTTTATTTTGATTTCACGTGATCACATCCTTCCACCCAAAGGCCAAGAGTAACTTCTATGGATAAATTGGAACTTCCATTTCACATGACCCAACTATGTGCTTCTTAATTTAGGGTAGGATAGGTTGCATTTATTTAGATTCATTGCATTCCTATTTTGTGTTTCACCTTCCCTTTGTTTTTTAGTTTTATTGGTTCTTGAATAAAACAGGTTTTGAGCTTCAAGATGATGTGGCTAATCTTTTGAGAAATGAAAGTTGCAGTAACATGCAACCCTTGGCTTGTCTATTACCCTTTTCATTGATTTGGTTTACATCTTTCAAGTCGATGATTTTCTGAAGGAAAATATGATCCTTTACATGCGAACGGTGCCCATATTTGTTTAGGATTCTCATTCTTACACTCAGTCCTATTTATGAATAATGTGTTCTTTCTTATTTACTTGAGTAGATTAAAACCTGTCTTTGAAGGAGCAACCTCTTATGCTCTCAATAATTCAGGATCCCTTTTTCACTTGTTGAAAAATAATAAGTGCCTATGCCCATTCCTATTGAAAAAAAATAAAAATAAAAGGGTGAAAGAAGAGAAAGACTTCTTGCGCAGAGAGGTGAAGCAAGCGACTTCATCGGGGTACTATCCAGGTTCACTGGAAACAAAGAAATGTTTGTGTTACTGAAGCAACTCCGTTGGGGTACTGTCTAGGCCTACTGGCAGTAGATCAATGCTAGAGATTTAAAACTCATACTATGATTGTTTTAACTAACTGTACTATATTACTCTTACTCACATCGGCAGGATAATGATATGGCTTGTTTTATGTTGTGTTATGCTAAGAAATGGAACTGGGAAAACTACATTTTTAACTAGGTAAGAGTGGAGAGCTAAGGTAACTCACTAATTGAATCAACACTTCTTGGAGAATTGAGACTTTGCACCTAAATGAAACCATTTAAGATAAGTTTGGGTTCGCCCAGTACGTCGCCAGGTATTCTAGCTGTGACAACGACACTCCAAATTTTTTTCTTAAGTTAGTTTTGGAGCCTACATGAATTGTCATTTCAAGCCCCCTCGTGTCGCTATGTTGTTTTATTTATTATTTTTGTTATTTCTCCTACTACTACATCCTCCTAAGTCAATGTTTCATAAGTATTGTCACCTAACCCTTAGAAGTGATTTGGTTATCTAGTCTATGGTTAGGTAATCACATGACTTGTCTTGACTTAGAAGCTACCCTTTATGCCATGCACACACCAAAAAAAAGACACAAAAGCATAAAAATCAAGAAAAGCACTCTTTAAGGGAAAAGTGCACTTCAATTAGATGAAAGCATGTGCTTGTGTTGAGCACACGCCTTTAGGCTAAAGAAGTGTGCCCTCCTTCAGTGCACTCCTGCATGCTGAGCAAGTGTCCTAACCAACTCCCATATTATTTCTGTAGGCTACAACCCACAAGAGGCTCCTACCTCAGCCAACTCCAATTGGATATTTATCAAGCTTCAACTTGAAAGGAGACAACTACCCCTTATACAAACACGAAATAACAATGTGTTGGTTTACCTTGTCATAAAATTTTCATATCTCCATCTTCATTTCTGCATCTTCTTCACTTCAAATCTGCTTCACATCAGCTTCATAAGTGCCAAGCAACTAATGCATAATAGTTCAATCAACTCTCTCACATTCATCCATTCTCTAACTACTTTTTTCTTCCAAAATCACATATTTTATAGAAATTGTTTGTTGGATGTTTGTATCCCACATAGGAATATGAAGTGAATAGGATTTACTCTTTGCCTTCCACTCATTCATTTCCAAACTCTTCAGATCTTGAATATTGGAACACAAAAAATAAATAATCCACCCAATATTAATTTCAGCCACACGTAATGATTAAATGCATCAAACTAATATCAACATTAACATCAAACAACAATATCTATCATTAATTCATCACTACAATATTTGCAACATTTTTGCCTTTTCCTTGGAGTCTTTCCTTTGCATCACAGCAATTAAGCTTAATCAACAATTTCATTACAAATTCTTCATTAAACAATCACTGCAACCTTGTCCAAGCATCAAGCCATCAACATGCCATCAAGGTATTTGTTGCTCCTTTTTCCCCTGTTGTTCCTGTGCTGCTCCTTTTCCTTCAATGACAATATTTCCAACACTTTGGGATCAATGTGTGAAGAAACAAAAAAGAGACCATGAAAAATACAACTACAATGACATATGAAAAGGAAATCAACATCCTATGAATAGAAGAATTGGCTATGATATCTCCATAAAGAAGGCATGAAGACCCTGATAAGGTCTTTAAAGAAAGGATACCCTTTAAATATGAAGTCTTGGATATGTGTTTATGAATGTGCAGGATGTTGATGTTGCAAGAAAAAAATATGTCATGAAAAAATTCCATGACAAAAGGTAACTTTGATTTTATGTTCTTTTTATTTTATTTTTTAAATACATCTGGATGGGTTGATACAGGGCTACCAAAATTAAAGTTGTATATCTCACCTACACCTAGCACTCATGTGGTTGAATGAAATATGCTAAAGGAAACATGAATTGGAAGAGGTAGTGGTATGAAGAAAATCCAGATGTGGCCAAGAAGATCACTTTCCGATGAAGAAAGGGAGGACATGACTGATATGGTTCACAAATGATCTCATAATCACCCTATGAGTGACCTCAGTTAAAGATTTAAATGAAGGTATTACAAACTCATGTGTTGGTATATGTGGCAATGTTATTTAAGCAACGGATCGATTAGATTGCTAATACACAGACACTTGAAATGGAAAACAATAGAGAAATATAATAAGCAAATACAAGAAAGCAAGAAATTAATAAGGAGTTCACTCTATCCTCCAGTGCTACATCTCCGGTCCATTTCTCAGTGGTGGCCTTATTTTATTGTGTCTTAAAGTAGAGAATTACAATGAAGGAGCTCTATGTGAGTTTCCTGAAACGAAATTTTCTTGGCAGGGTGGTTCTTGGATGCCCCAAGCCACTAGAGTACATAGACTCTTTTCCTTAACAACTCTGTGACCTTCTGGTCTATAATGGAGAGAGCCCAATGTGGTGCTCAGTTCGGATAGATCCTCACTGGGATGGCTTGAATCCCTCAAGCTCTCTGGTGCTCGATGCTACCTTCAGTCAGCTTGGCCCTCTGTCTTTCATTCTGTTGTTGCTTCACTGTCTTTCTTCTCTCTGTTCTTCCTTTCTGTGTTCCATCCTCCTCTCTGGGTTCTAGTCTTTTTTCCTGCTTTTCCTGTGCATGGCTTTAAGGTCATTCGTACCCATGGCTCTTCCGTTCCTCTTCCACTTCCCATCGGATCGCCTGCTACAGCTTTGCTTGGATTTCCCTGTTTGACGTCATCATCAGGCTCATAGGGAGTGGCCACATGTCCTCTTGCAGCTACGCCAATTCGCTTCGTCGGTTCGGTTTTTCCGTTATGTCGTGGAATGAGTCTTTTGCCACCTTGGAAGTGAAATTGGACATCAAATCTTTACAAATTGCGGCTTAATCCCCCGTCGATTCCACCTTCCCATTGGGCGCGATCTCATCTGTTAGATCTGGAGCCCCCCAAATCCGACACCATTCGCTCGTCCCACGTAGTTGACTAGCTCAATCGTTAGCATGTGATCAACAGTGGTTTTCTCTCTCCTCCACTTGCCATGCATCAGGCGCTGAGTGGAATCGATCCTTTTCCTTTGAAACAACTTACCGCCCATGGACACCCCTGATCAATACTGCTGGTTTTGGAGTGGGTCCTGCCTTTAGCGCTTTAGCCTTTTTCCCATGGTTTTCCAGGCTCTCATGCGATTGAGCTCTCGGGGCTTCTCCAATTTGGGGCTTTTTGCCCAGTGATGCGTAGCGCTTCAAAAACCTCCTCTATTTCCTGATCCGGGCCTCCTAGGGGCTAAATTCGGCTCCTGCATAGTCTCCATGGGCCTCGGTCAGCGCACTTTGACCAAGGTCCTTGTCGTTCCACGCTGGCTACCATTGCCACTAGTTTAGAGGTGTTTTTGATCACTGTTGTAAATTATTTGAAGTTTGTCCCGACCTGGTACAACCATGGCTCTATTTAATCATTCTTTATGGATCTAATTTGGATCACGACCTTCTCACTGAAAATATTTTGGACCACCAAAAGTTGGTTTTCTTTCAAGCATCGACTAAGTGAGGGTACTGTTGTCTCACTTGCCCAATCTCAATCCACTTTGCACTGCTTGGCTTCGATCCTTTGAGTCCAATTTTGAGGTACTCAACATCTCCTCTGTGCGTCGTCCTCACCTTCCTATCCAAGACTATTTCTACCTGCAATTCATTAAGATACTGAGGTAGCAGGTCATTAATAGAAGGAAATTGACTTTGCTCTTTAGGATCCTCAATCATTGAAGGTTCAAACAATCTCAAGCAATCTGCATTTACGACTGAGTAGATGTGCATGTAAGCTGGTAGATCAAGGCGAAAAGAATTTTCACCAATCTTCTCAAGTATCCCAAAAGGTCCATACCTGATAGGCTTTAACTTTTTACTTTCACCTTCCATCATGTCCTTGCTGATATACAGCCAGACCTGGTCACCAACTTGAAAACTATGCTCCATCCGATGCTTGTCATGCCTAGCCTTGTATTTTGGCTTGGCTCTTTTCTAGCTATTCATGTACTGCCTAGTGGATCTCCTGGATCTGTTCAATGAACCTAGTTGCCTTGTCCATATCACTGTGTCCATCAACTGTGGTATTTTTACCAAAGACAAAATCCAAAGGAGACCTTGGCACGAAACCAAAACAAGTCTCAAAAGGAGATCTCTATGTATGTTATGAAACCAACTCACAAAAAGATAGAAAATATAGATCAATGCCTTAGAATTTAGTCTCTTCGAGGGGGCAACCTCCTTTACATTACATAAATGAACAATTCTTCGATTTCTTACCCTTATGTTTAATTTTTGGAAATCCTCAATGTGCTCCATTATTGAACCCTTTTGTTTGAGACTTATCAATTGGCTAAAAGAAGTGTTGCTTTTTGTATCCTCATAATGTGCTGTCAATTCTTCCATAAAAATTGCCCAAGTGATAATTTGTTTACAAGAGCAAAGCCATTGATACCATACAAACTGATTTGGTTCCAAATATAAAGTTGCAATATGTACCTTTTGTGTGTTTTGCACATTATTGAGATCGAAAAATTGCTCCATCTGTAATATCCATGTTGCGGGATCTTTGCCATCAAACTTCCTCATATCGATTTTTGGAATATGGTGAGCCTTCGATCCCACATTAGAGTCTATGAAATCATGATTAACATTTTTTTTGTTCGCATCATTGAGTTTCCTTTACTACCTTTTCACCATTAGTAAGTATTTCTTGTAGAAAATTTGTCAAATCTGTCTTCAAATCTGCCATGTCTGTCTTCAAATTTGCCATGTCTCTCTTCAAATCTATCTTCAAATTGTCCATCTTAGCTTCCATGCCCTTTATATTGGATTCCAGGCCATTTATCTTAGCTTCTGTTAGCTTTTGTGATAGTAACATCTGTTGCACTTGGTCTTGTAATTTTAATATATCATGTAGCATTTCTTCCTCTTCTTCACGAGTCATGCTAGAGCTTTCAGGTTGCTTAGTAGGTGTGTAGACTTTTTAAAATTTTTTCTTCATCTTGGTTTGAAAATTTATTTTGAATGAATTCAAAGGGCATAGTAGAGCATTATTATCGGTAATTGATTCCCCGAGGAAAGACAAAATGTTAGAAACCAGCTCACAAAAAGATAGAAAAGATAGATCAACGCCTTAGAGTGTAGAAGAGTGTTTTGCTTTGTTGTAAGCATGATGCACATAACACAAATGTTCATCCCAAAGCTTAGGATGTTTGTTACAATATCCCCTGAGTAACTGGATCACTATCTTGTTAACTACTTCTGTCTGGCCATCGGTTTGTGGATGAAAAGCTGTGATTTTCTTTAGTTGGGTGTCCTTAAGCTCCCACAGACTTGACCAAAACTTCCCTACAAATCAGGTGTCTCGATCAGATACAATAGAAGTGGGTAATCCAAAATGAACCCATACATGTTCAAAGAATAGTTTTGCAGTTTGTTCACCTGTAAGCTGTAAGCTGTTTATTACAAGGTATCAAAATACACATTTTGCTGAACCTATCCACAACCACATACAGATAATCATGACCTCTCCTAGATTTAGGTAGTCCTCCAACAAAATCCATGGAAACAATTTCCCAAGGATGAGAAGGAATTGGTAGGGGAGTGTACAAGCCTATTTTTCTATTGCTGGGCTTGCTTTTAGCACACACAGTACACCCTCTTACATATCTAGAAACCGTCTCGTTCATTTTTGGCCAATAACAAAATATTTGTAGCTATGCAACTATTTTACTTACCCCAAAGTGACCTGATATCAGAGAAGTGTGTGCCTTTCTAATTATCTTTACTCTCTCAGTTTGCGGAATGCAAATTTTCCCACAATGATATAAGAGTTGGTCCTTTACATGATAATCCAATTCTTCTACTTTCTTGTCTCGACTCAAAATTTCATATACATCTTTAAAGTCTATATCTTGAGCATATTGTTCCATGTAGCTTTCATGTAGTACAAAATTATGCTTAAGTATAGTGGATGCACTTATAATAGGTTCTAGATAACATGTCTGCAACTTTGTTATGTATTCCCTTTTTATATCTGATGACTAAATGAAACTGTTGTAGCAAACCCATCCATTTGTAGTGTCTTGATTGCTGCAACTTAGTCTGGGAGTGTAGATATTGAAGTGGTTGATGATCAATATGTATTACTGTCTCTTCGCCCATTACGTAATGTTTCCACTTTTTCACACTCTGAACTAATGCATACAATTCTTTATCATATGTAGGATATTTAACTATTGCAGGATTAAAAGTATTAGAATGATAACATATGGGTTTAACGTGTTGTGTTAACACTGCTCCCATGGCATAGTCACTCTCATCTATTTGGATCTCACATGGTCTTTGTACATCAGGAAGTGCTAGTACATGTGCTATACTAATCTTTTCTTTCAAGGTGTCTGTTAGCCTCCTGCTACAGCAGGTTACTCATCTTTCATGATTGACATTTTTACATGCCAAATATGTCATTCTTTGCATGCTGCAATGTTCCATATTTGCTACAGAAGCCAAAGAAGGATGCCAGGAGAATCTGCCAGTTCAAGTGCCACTGCTGTGTTCCAATTTTGATGTACTAGTCCATTTTTGAAGAATTTTCGGTTAAAGGGAGATCCAAACAGTTTAATCTTGGTCTCCCTAGGTTTCAATTTCCTGTTTTAGAATATAGAGAATTAACATCTATCCAAACAGCTTAATCTTGGCAGATTCCTAGATAGGTAGAGAAGCAAGGGTGCTCAACAGCTTAATTTGAGCCATTGGATGAAATAAGTGTAGATCAGGGAAAATTTTAAGACCCCCCCCTAAATTTACATGTATAATAAATGGGCGAATCTCCATGGTATATAGGAAAAATGGAAGGCGATTTTATCAATAATATGATATGTATATATAATTTTTTGGCGAATCTCTCACCAGGCATGGCGAATATTTTACTCAATTATAAAATCTTGTGTTTATTGAATACACAAATGAAATCATTGCATTTCTTTAAAATATCTTTTGAAATCAAAATTACCGAAATTACATATCGATAACCTAGTGGGTGTAAGATAAAATTCACCCGTGCCATTCACAGAAAGCATGAGAAAAAACCTAATACTATATATAAAACCAAGAAAAATTCAAATTCATGACTTCTAGGGACCTCATAACTACCCTACCAATACACAAGTATGTTCCTGTTTGCAATTAGAAAAATTACCCAAATTACAATATGTTTACTCCACTTCTAGGGACCTCGTAACCACCCTGCCAATACACAAGTATGTTCCCGTTTTCAATTAGAAAAATTACCCAAATTACAATCTGTTTACTCCAGCATATGTTGGAAAGTTATAGAAGGATGACTAGTGCAATCAATCCATTCCTTTTTAGCCCTGGATTTGTTTCAGTTTAAAATAGAAGTATACAAATATACTTGTCCAATGTCTATGCTTTAACCATTCACTTTAAGATGTTTTTACAATATAATTTCCTAAGTCTATTTAATATCTTCATTATCATAAAAACCAACCTATATCCATCTTAACTCCACATCTACCACTCTTAGGGGGATGAAATCTATTTATCCCTCTGAGCACTTGGTAGACCCAAATTTAAGATGGATCTACGATAGAATTTCCCTTTACCATGGGTTATCATAAACCTGGAGCTTAAAAATTACTATTAGTAATTTATAAAAATTAATAAAATTAATAGTTGATTTTTAT
>APFE031360707.1:390865-407934 GCA_000404065.3 Pinus taeda | reverse complement strand
TTGGCTCAGGCCGTGGACTGTTTCCCTCTTTGAGGGTTTTAACCACGTCAAAATACTGGTGTATTTATCTGTGATCTGTTTGTGAGCGGTGTCCTTTTGGTGTTCTGTCTGAGGAACTTACCCTGTAAATTCCTACATTGAGATGGTCCCCCAACTTCTAGATTTCCATTCTTTCCTCTAGCTTCTAGATGAGTATCTTGTACATATACCTCATCTATACTAGTGGGATTAAAAATGAGGATGGTATGCCTCATGTAGCTGTGTAGACCACCAATGTACTTCAAAAGGGTCTCTGGTGAGTCTAATGAGATCCATAGAATTAATGCTCTCTTTCTAAATTCTTGAGTGTACCCTTGCACACTTTGCCCTTTCAATAGCCAAAGAGTTTTCCAACTCATCATGGCTTGTTGCATGTAGGCCAATGGATAGAACTGCTTCTTGATTGCAGAAACAAGGTCACTCCAGATAGAGATAGTCTTCCCATGTCTTTTCATGTCAGCTTGGGTTCTGCCTTCCCACCAAACCCAGGCAGTGCCTCCTAGGCATAGGCTTGCCAGCTGAATTTTGCTCTTGTCTGAGTCAATGCTCTGCGATACACATTAATTTGTCTAATCCAATTGTCCAACTTTTTAGCATTTAGCTCTCCATCATATATAGGCAAATCAAATTTAACATCTAGCTTAATCAAAGATGCTTTCTTATTATGCATGGGGCTATTAGGAGGTGTGAGAAAGCTTTCCTCTTTCGCTTTTGCTTTTGAGTGGTCATGGGAATGAGACTCATCTTCTTCTTTATCTTGTTTAGAACCCGATGAATCTTCATCCTTATGCTTTCTAAAGTCCCTATACATTTCTTGTACCATAGACTTTATAGCTAGGAAGCTCTCTATGAATTGAGGGTATGGCCCCATAGAACCTTCCTCTGACATTGTCTTCTGAGGATAGACTCTCCCAATTTCAGGATTAGTTTTGACCAACTCTCCTTCTCCTAATTTGAGCTTTGATTTAGTGAGCATTCAACAGCTAAACCAACACAAGCTTGTCTAACCTTATAGCCTAGAGCTCTGATACCACTTGATCTGATAATCACCCTATGAGTGACCTCAGTTAAAGATTTAAATGAAGGTATTACAGACTCATGTGTTGGTGTATGTGTCTATGTTATTTAAGCAACAAATCAATTAGATTGCTAATACATAGACACTTGAAATGGAAAACAATAGAGAAATACAGTAAGCAAATACAAGAACACAAGAAATTAATAAGGAGTTCACCCTATCCTCTAGGGCTACAAATCCAGTCCAGTTCTCAGTGGTGGCCTTATTTTATTGTGTCTTGAAGCAGAGAATTACAATGAAGGAGCTCTACATGAGTATCCTGAAACGAAATTTTCTTGGCAGGTGGTTCTTGGATGCCCTAAGCCACTAGAGTACACAGACTCTTTTCCTTACCAGCTTTATGACCTTCTGGTCTATAATGGAGAGAGCCCAATATGGTGCTCAGTCCGGACAGATCCTCACTGGGCTAGTTTGAATCCCTCAAGCTCTCTGGTGCTCGATGTTATCTTCGGTCAGCTCGGCCCTCTGTTTTCCATTCTGCTGTTGCTTCACTATCTTTCTTCTCTCTATTCTTCTTTTTTGTGTTCCGCCCTCCTCTCAGGGTTCTGGTATTTTTTCCTGATTTTCCTGTGCATGGATTTAAGGTCATTCGTACCCATGGCTCTTCGGTTCCTGTTCCACTTCCCGTCAGATCGCCTGCTACAGCTTCACTTGGAGTTCCCTGTTTGGCGTCATCATCAGGCTCACAGGGAGTGACCACATGTCCTTCTGTAGCTGTGCCAATTCGCTTCGTCAGTTTGGTTTTTCCGTTACATCATGGAATGAGTCTTCTACCACCTTGGTAATCAAATTAGACGTAAAATCTTTACAAACTGTGGCTTAATCCCCCGTCGATTCTGCTTTCCCATCGGGCGCGATCTTAGCCGTTAGATCTGGAGCCCCCCAGATCCGACGCCGTTCGCTTGTCCCACGCAGTTGACTAGCTCGACCGTTAGCGTGTGATCAGTGGTGGTTTTCTCTCTCCTCCGCTTGCCATGCGCCAGGCACTGAGTGGAATCACTCCTTTTCCTTCGAAATAGCTTACCGCCCATGGATGCCCTTGATCAATACCACCGGTTTTGGAGCAGGTCCCGCCTTTAGCGCTTTAGCCTTTTTCCCATGGTTTTCTTCGATCTCATGTGACCGAGTGCTTGGGGCTTCTCCAGTTTGGGGCCTTTTGTCCTAAGCGCTAATCGCGCATCAAAAACATCCTTTGTTTCCCGATCGAGGTCCTTGTCTTTCCACAGTGGCTGTCATTGCCACTAGTTTAGAGGTGTTTTTGATCGCTTTTGTAAATTCTTTGAAGTCTGTCCCGACCTAGTACAACCATGGCTCTATTTAATCATTCTTTATTGATCCAATTCAGATCATCAAAGGAAAGTGATGAATGGTCAATGGACTATGAATTATGAAGTCTCCATAATGAAAAGGATGAACTTCATGACATCGAAAGAAGCAGCCCCACAAGTAGTTGATAGTACCATGATCTCTGCCAAAGAGAAGAAATATGTTGAAAGCAAGTTCCTAATTAAGAGGGAACTTCAACAAGTCCCTAAATAAGAGGGATCTTGGGTACATTCCTTTTATAGTAATGGGTACATTCCTTCATAGGAATGGGTACATATTCCCTAGTTAATAGGGAGAGACATACACATCATTCTTTTCTTCATATTGTGAATAAAGAATGGAAGATTGTGTAAGCATCTGACATTTGACACTCTTTGAGGATGAGGTAGGGTATCCAAGATAAGAGTCATCGAAGAGGACTGATATTCTTTGATGACTATGAATCCAAGATAAGAATAGTCCTAGAAGGACATACCCTATGAACACTTGGGTGGGGTATGTGCCTTGAGAGACAATGAGATGGTGTATATCAGTCATTGGTCTCGCCAACATTGTGTTATGGTCTTATGGAGAGATAGAGTTGTTAGAAAAGGCCTTGTTATGTGACAATGTTGGTTAATATGATAGATGAATTACTAGCCTGACTCTTATGAGAATTCTTCAGATTGAGAATGTCCAAGTACATTGTGTGGATTATGAATACCTCCCTAGTTAAAAGGGAGTGTTGAAATATCTCACATATTTAATCATGATTTTATGTATTTGATGTATTGAGAAAAATAATTTTTTTATTGTTATTCTTGAGCCATGGGTTTCGTTCTCAAGGATTTTTTTTTTTTTTTTTATAGGTCAAACTCCCATTGAAATCTTCTATGGCTTATCATTGAGTCTACAAGTCAAGAAAGTCATTCTCATGTATGAAAGACCCTTCTTGGGCTTGTTACATATTGTAAAGAAAAATGTATTTGATTCAAAAGACCCTCCAATACCTCGTCATAATATAAATATCAAGTCATTCTACACACGTGGACAATTCGGCCTAAAAGGAGCAATTTAATCTAGTAAGAAGACCTATATAAAGGAGACTTCGACCTCACTTGGAACACACTTACTCAAGCATCAAGAAGTTCAATCACAAGAGATAGAAAGATATGAAGAAGAGAAGGAAGAAGGAAGAATGAAGAGGATTGAATATTTGGATTGTTTTTGGGCTACTTCCCTCCACACATGTGAAGGAACTAGGTCAACTATTACAACAAAAAAGACCAAATTGCAAAGCTCGAGTTAGGGCATCAAGAAGTGTATTTTGCAAGATGAATTATCTAGGAGAGAGAATCAAATCAAGCAAATAAGAAAGAAGTAATAATATACCATAATCTTCTCTCGTGAAAGATCTAGGGTTTCTGTAGAAGAATCTGCTAGGAGGTTGAAATCGTAGAAGAATCGGCTAGGGAGGTCAAAGTTGTAGACGAATTCATTGAGGGGTCGAAGTTGCAGAAGAATTTTGTTGGAAGTCGAAATTGCAAAATTTCTTGAGGACAAAGTTGTTTGAAATGTTTAAATTTGTCTTGGAGGGTCGTGTTCAAGTGTCATAATTCTTGTAATTCATCAATTGAAGTTCTATAAGAAGAGAAGAATTCTTGTGGGTTTTCCTCTCAAGTGGAAAGGTTTTGGCCCTGGATGATCGCCTATATATTGTGTCTTGTTGTCTCATCTTTATTTATGGTTTGGTAGTTGTTTGATGATAAGAACACAATAAAAAACAAATCAAATAATAATGTAATCAAGATAAATAAAAAGACATCACAAGTAGTTATCAAGAGAAGAGAAATCACTTATTCTAGCTGCACTAGATTTCTCAACAAGATATAGGTAGAACATACTATAACAATAAAATGAGTCGTTATTTGTTTAATCCAAAGTAGACAAAAAAATATGAATATGTATAAAAATATAGAAATATATATAACCAAATAATTACCTTAATGAGGTATGCCAATCATGTGCTTTTACCCCACCAAATTCACCTTTATTTATTAAGATATTATTTATGTTTGAAGAAAAACCCATGGGAAATTTAATTCTTCGAATGAACTCTTTTACGTCATTGCTTTTCTTCTTTGTTAATAACCATAGAAGATTATTTCAGTCTCCATCACTATTTGATTCGATCTCACTTTTCATTGCATGATTGGCTTCCTGAATGTCACCACAACTTTTGATTATTTTTCTTTATCCCTCATACCACCTATGGTTTTCCGTAACATTTCTATCACATTCTTCCCAATATGCATTGTATCAAACAAGTGAACTATTCTTAAGTCCTCATAGTAGGGTAACCTCATGAATTGAGTGGGATAAATTTTCATTCCTTGTGGAGGCCCAATTTTAATACCTTCACGATATTCATGAAACATAGAAGAAATCACAACAATAATTATCAAATACAGTAAAATAAATTATATAAAAAAAATCAAAACATTACATATATGATACACAAAAAAATTATGTACCTTGATGATTTTTGTTATATTCCAACTTCCATGGGTGAGGTGTCATTCTTTGTGGTTTTAATCCAATCTCTTCTTTCCCATTGAAAATATGTTTTCCAATAGTACGATACCCATGGTTCTTAAAGAGGAAGTGCCTATACTCATCAAACACCTTCTTTCCTAAAATTTTTGAATGACAAGATTTCATCTTAGGACCTCAAACTGGACATGCAAATTTACCCTTTGTTTGAAGACCTACAAGGGATGGATTAATGTCAACTGTACAAAGGGATTATTTAAAAAACATGCATGATAACTTCAAATAATAATTTAATATTAAAGTGCAATATTGGAAAGTTACATATGACAAAAATGTGTTAGTATTGTGGCATCATGAATTTTCCATACAAGTATTCCATAGAATTGAAATTCTCTCTGCTTTTTTGGTTTACAGACATCATATATAACGATGCCAGCTCATAACTTCAGTAACTTGTCGAGAAGAGGCTCTATATATACATTGACATCTTAAAATTGGTACTTACCTAATTATTTGAAATTACACATAATTATTATAATGATATGTATATATAAGTAAATAAATAAATGAATGATATTATGTAACAAACAAGACAAATGAAAATGTCACTTTCAAAAAATTAATGTTAACAAATTATGTGCTCCTTTTTTATTGACATCCAAGGAGGAAGGTTATTTTTATAACGAAAATTTGCCACACTGAGTAAATAGACCTAATCTCTCCAAATGGATTAACATTGTCAGAGTCTAATGAAAGCCTAACATTACAAGGTTCATCTTTAAAATGTGGCCATTTTTCCTCAATTTCCCTATATTCATAACCATTTGTAGTCAGTTGAAGAACAACATCTCCACTTCTTTTACGTGCATGGTAATCCATAAAATGTGTTATGCTTTATCACCTGAAAAAACATTCCAAACGTGGAATTATGGGAATATGATGAATAACCTTTTTAGGCACCCTTTTCGTTCTTTGTTTGGTTTGACATCTACTGTTGTAACATTGTGGGAAATTTTTTTTGCAATGCATTCCCATAATATATAACATGATCATTAGGTCATGAATTTATAGCTTGATACTCTATTCCAATTTCTTTCATAATGGCATATAAATATCTATATGTGCAAGGTAAAATATTTGACGATGGTAATAGAATTTTACCTAACAATCTACAACATAAAAAATCACTAGTTAGTGTAAAAAATATTAATTGTAAATATTTCATTCTTATTTTACATACCTTAGGATCTATGTCATACAATTGTTTGAAAAACCATTCAAAACCTTCAAGTTCACCAACAATAATGTAGCAGAGAGAATATTTCTCTTGAGCCTTCATAAAATGGTGTAGTTGCCTTTTTTAGCAGAGTTTCATCAAGAATATCATCATTGTCCTTATCTTGATCATTGATTGGTTGAGCGAACAAGTATTCAATCAATTCATTTGTCCCATCATATTGAACTATGTTATTATAGTCACATTATTCCATATAATCATTAACTTGATCTTCAATATTTGCTCCATGTTCATCAACTTGCACAACATCATTTCTGCGACTACTTGGGGCATTCAAAAACTAGCTAGGGGGGCAACTTGAATTTATATTTACAACAATCAAGCAATATTAGTTTGCATAACAAATATTATAACAATATAAAATTTTACAAATATGATTAATATAAACACAATAAACAATGAATATATAGCTTACCAAGGGATGATATTCCTTCGCCCCTCGTTCAATGCGCCCATATTTCCTACAATGTCTTTTGGTTGTTTCTTTTAAAACTCTTACCTGATGTAATCTTCTACATTTAATGCAAAGGAAATAACATATCCCACCATCCCCTTTGTTTTTTCCCCTACCAATGTTTGTTGACATTATTCCCTAATAAAAACCTATGTGATGGTTATGTTATAAAATTGAGTGTTGTGCTAGATCTATTATATTTTCTAATGCAATTGATATATATATAATATATATATATATATATATATATATATATATATATATATATATATATATATATATATATATATATATATATATATATATATATATATATAAATTTATTTTCCGCTTGAAAATAAGACTTTATAAACTTTTAAAATTGTTGTAGTTATAGTGAAAATGCCACAATGTATCCTAAAAGAAACATATTTATAAATTTACATAATGTTAGAATTTTGACAATAGTTGACCAAGTCAAAGTTGACTAGTCAAAAAGCGACCCATCGTTCCATTAATAACTCAATGGATAGAAGTGACTGGTCAAAAAGGGGATTTTCGTGAGTATTGTGACAATTTTTGGATACCATCATCCTTATGATGATATGGAGAATACCATCATAATTACAACAATGTGGACATATGTTGTCGGTATAATAATGAACACGAACTAATTTAAAAAAAGAAAAAATATTGACATTATTTCTTATAATTTTTTATGGTGCAATCAGTTTTAGTTGTACCGTCGTACCATTTCGTCAAAATTTATTACTATATGTAGTAGCACCACTGCTCCTCTATCTCCTATGACCTCTTGTTATCTCCTTCGCTAAACTTCGATCAACTGTAGGTACTGATGCAAACCTCTCTCCTCTATCACTTCCTCCTCGGAACCTTCTACCATTCCACAAACCACTAGCTTCAAACCCCATCATACTTCTCTTTCCACACACTATTCAGTTGAACTTCCTTGGCATACCCTTTCTACAATCTTGATCAAGGATCTTCTGCACCGTCTTCTTCCTTTACTTTTTGCTACTCCTACATGTTAGACTTGTTCCCTTGGATCACTCCCTAGCCATCCCCTAGATCACCCTCATTGCACGAGGGGTTTAGTTGCTCATAGTTTTAGATTCCATCTTCAACACACCTTTGTCACACAATAACATTTTCACAAAAGTTAGCAATGCCCGAATAAATCGTCCTTAAGGGCCTCCCAATAAATTTCATTATCAAACAATATATAAGATAATAGATTCAATGGAAAACTATATAATGTATCCTCCAATCACACTTTCAAACTAGAAATTAACAACCTAGGTAATTCACTCAAGATTCCAACTTTTGGGTTCAACCACTTTTCAATATATATTCTGGTCTTTGAACTTTTGAATCCACTCTACAAGCAACTTCGGAAATTCAATAAATAAAATTTTATAGACTTCAAAAAATATGTATCGTCGCAACCATCTATCGGGGCTAATCGACTGATTAACAATTTCACCAACAACAAACTCATCTAGCTTAGTTTCAAACCACTTACCAGTTTCTTCCTTTGTAGGGTTCCACATCCCCTTCAATCACCAACCTCGATCCTAGCAAAAAAACCATGTGTTGGCACTATTTTGGTTTCCAACCTGATTTATTACGTATGAAATAAGCAATGAAATCCCCACTAAGTACCAACCCTTGTGGCAATGCCTGTGGAATAGGTGAGGTTTCACCCAAGGCACATATGGCATGGGGCTGCGAGAACCGACTTTCTGCAGTTGGAAGGGAATGGGAATCTGATCTTTGTCATCGCTCTACCACGCATAAACTCCAATTTTCATAAAATATCTGTTTACAGATATTTAGGGAAAATGTGAAACATTACCAATAACAAAAATTAAAAATAAAGGGGTGTACCAATTACTCTTAGAAGGACATCTTATCCAACATTCAACAATGATTATCACAAATAAATTCTACTCACTAAGGAAATCATCATGCAAACACAGAACACCATATATCCAGAAATCCAACCATCAATTTTATTACCAAAGAGTGCCAAATGCAATGCATATGCCCTTACCAAAGTTTTCCCCTCGGGTTCACCAACCTAACTTAGTATTACATATTTACAGACTCATCCTAATACCCCAAATGATTAGCTATTTAATCGACCAACCCAACCAACCAACCACAATCTCGTTGGCTTCTACTAATTTATACACAATGACATGCACAAGATTACCATAGGAAATATCTAGGTAAAACCATTACTATGGGCAGATAAATTGTTGTTACTAAAACTAGAATAACCCAAAACGCGAGCATTTGATATTTTCAAATTTGACAATTTCCCACCTAGCCATTCCTTTGCTTTTGTGTCATTATTGAATGCATAGCTCTCCACTATGTATTGATGTTGTGCACTTTTCCATATCTGTGTGATGTTATAGCATGTTGTTTCTACTTCCTCTGCCTACGCACACATAACCAAAACTACTCCAATAATTGCCTCCAACAAGTGCACTTAAAAACCCTAATTGCATTGGTGAGTATACAATAGAGGCACACCAAAAAACATTAATGGTGTTTTTAATAGCACTATAACCTTGAGCTTATTTTATGTAGCCAAAAATTCTACCAATTCATTATGAATATTACCATGCATCAATGTGTTATAATATACATCACGCACCACATTTTCAAGTATTCTATTTACATTTTTATTTTTATTTTTAAAATTTTATTATTATTATTATTATTAATTTTTATTAAAAAATAGTGTATTGATGTGTTCTAGTACCCCATAATGCACCAACACCTCTTACTATAAAAGGGAAAAAGCATTACAAGACCAAATTTCATTATCATATTTTATTTCATGCTTCACATCACTCATACAAGTACCAATGCTCTAGATTGTTGTTTCCTCAGTTCAATAGCTTTATTTTTCAATTCAATTCATTTTCATTTTTTTCTCTATGAAGCAACAACACCACCTTGGGTGGGAAGAGACTAGATCAATTATTTGTTACTCAACTTGACATTGCATCTTGTGAATTTACATGAAGTTGCACCATGAGTAGTGCACCTAGTGGGATGCCCCATTACTATTGCATTATAAAAACACAGTGCACCACCTGTGTTAGGTTAATCAATTAAAAAATATGCATCGAAACTCCCAAAAACATGAGCACTAGAATGGTTATTGTGCATTAATGGTGTGTCTCATCTTCAAAAGGGAACCATCTTTGAAATAAACCCATTGATGCACAAATGAACAAGGTGCATCTTGAAAATAATGGCGTTTGTTGTCTAACATAGCATATCGATGTGTTTCATGACTACGTTAGCATCAATGCCTCATATAATTTTGAATATTGTGGAAATGGTGGTGCTTGTTTTCAAAGGAGTTGTCTATAATGCGACTTTTTGGAGATTCCGGTGACGGAATCAGGTGAAAGAAATTGAGTTTAAATCTTGATTTGTTGCAGTTAAAATGGTTTTTTAACTGCATATTTGGATTCAGCACCCTCGAAAACTCCTGGGATGCTTTGATTGTGCAGAAACTAACTATCAAACTTGCGATTCCAAAAAATTGCTGCCAGATTTTGACCGGAAAAAGCCACCGGAAAAGCTTTCAAAAAGTCGCATTAAAGACAACTGCGTTTTCAAATATAACACCTCGTAATTGGTGCACAATATTTATTGAGGAAAACATGCATTGCAAGCTTTTGGTTATAGATATATAAATTTTTGAAATTTGTATTTAAAAAATTAGTATAGTGATGCATCCCATGACTAAATTAGCAACAATGTGCCAGATCACATGGAACACCAAGAAAAATGTGGTGCTTGTTTTTTGATAGAGTGCACCAAATATGGCGTGCATTAACTCATGAAGGCACATGAATTACTTTGCTACATTATTTTTCAAAAATATTAATTTTAGTTTTTTATGAATATAAAAATGTTATATGTGTGTTTAATAATTTCAATTTCTTTTGTCTATATGTGTGTGTGCGCGTGCTTAAACAGAATTGTATGTAAATAAGAGATAAAAATGATGAATGTAGGGGCACCATAAACAACAACAAGTTGACACATGCAATTTTGTACGTAAGTGGGAGGCTAGAGAGAGGGAGAGGATCACTTGTTGTATTACACTAAAAAACATGCCTTTTCAAGGAATGCCAACCTCAATTCTTATGAGGGGGTTATATCCCTCAAGGGGAAATCATCATTTTCACAATAATTGATCCATTGTTGGGATCATATCAAGCATACATTCATGGTTGGTCATAATATGTGATATTAGATGATGGAGGAGGATATTTAATTTGTCACAAATTTGTGTATTGATCCTAGGAAATGTCTTGGTAGACAATTAGAGAAATTGCTCGATCAAAGTCCCAATTAGACATGTACTCATTTGGGATAGTGATTCTCACCAGCATGTGGGTAAAGTTGCCACTAAATAGATTTCTCCTTGAGAGGAGATTGCATTGAAGTTTATCTAAATCCTAAATGTTGTTCTAATCTATTTTTAGAAAATAAATTGGCTATTTTATTCTATTTTTATTTATTCTAGATTCTAACTATCCCAAGAACATATTGAGTAAAGTATGAAGTTGTTGATGGTACTAGATACTGCCAACATACAGGGGGTCTCATTGACGTGAAGTCCTAATTAGACCTCACACTATTTGGAGTATGAGCCACCATAACTTAAGGTTCACCTTCGTTTCAATGGATAACATAAGAGATTATATACATATCTATTAAAGAAAACTATTGAACAAGCGAGTAAGTTTACATTGTGAAACACTGATTGCAATGTGTAAAAGGATAGTGAATCTCTAGAAGGAAGTGATAGTACTAACCTAAGAGAGACATATGAGAGCATGAAAATATTTTCTAAGAAAATAGTTCACATAATTATTGTTAAAGCGAATACAACACACATTCAAAAATATGAGTACCAAATCCACTGAAATAGTTCAATTTATTCAGTACATATGAACACAACATATATTGTAAAAATCCCAAGAATAGTCCTAAAACATTCGTAATACACGCATGAAAATGTGTTGGCTCATTGAGCTTCAATTAGGTGAAATATCCAAGTACGTAGTTACAATGATGAGGCGCTAGATCTAGTAGTGGAACATTAAGTCACTTTTTGCTTTTCTAGAGAATAGTTTTCTCTCCTAAGGGAATTAGAGAATCCAAGACTAGCTCTCCAAACCTTATGCCTCCAAAAATACCTATGCTTGAGTTATGAGGTTGCTTTTATAACAAGAGGAAAGACCTTTCATCTCCCCTTGACTCTTGGTTTTCCCTCACGACTCTTGGACTTATAATGTGTCCATTTGGGCTTTTAACTAACTTTTGAACTTACAAATTACGTTTGGACTTCTCTATGTGACTTTTGAACTTCTATACAGCTCTTTTGTCCATATATGACTATGTGACTCTTCATATTCCACATGTGACTTTTGGACTTCCACACATTACATTTGGTACTTTTCTTGAGAAAACATCATTACATTCCACATGACGATGTGGCATGACACATGGACACACATTGGCCATGATTATGACACTTGTACAAGTTACAGTTGAACAATGATGACATGGACTTCATGCTGAGGGGACAATGACAAGTTGTCTTCCTTATTGCTTCATCTTGCATTCTTGATGGTAGATATGACTATGCTTAATCTTCATGAAATATCCACTTTTTTTGTTTATCTTCACCCTCTAAAGGGTCTTGGATGAGATTTGGAATCCTCTGAGTCATCATGCATTGTCTTCTTTCTATCATGATCCATGATATGCTTCATGTCTCCATGATAGCTCTCTTTTGTTTTTCTTCTCCTTGGGTGCTTCTTTATGCTTTCTCGTTGCTATCTACTTTGAGAATCACTTTTTCATGCTAGGAAGGTACTTTTTCCAATGAAATGTATTCATGACAAAACAAAATTAGTCTTAAAAAAATCTATTCTATCACTATGTAGCTCATGCGATGATTAGCTCATAATATGCCCATGAGAGGGTTAAAAGAAGGAGTCTTGATTGGGAGGGCACAATCAAACTCATAAGTGGCTTATGAAGGCATCATTGTTTGTTTTTATTGTGCTAAAGGTAGTGAAACGTCAAGGCTAACAAGAGGCCTTCAAGGTGCACTTGTTCGCTCAAGCAAGAGAGTGAGAGAGAGAACTCAAGGGCGCAGGACATAGGTCTGAAGCATGAAGGAGAATCATTTGTTGGTTCAAGGTGCACTTGTGCACTCAAGGGATAAAGGATGGTGCATGGGCACACATCGAAGGAACAAGGGATCATGCTTTTAGCCTTCCTAGTGCACTTGTGTGTTTAAGAGGAATCAGGAGGGCACATTTCTTTGAGTCAAAGGAGTGCTCTCAAATAAAGGCTTCAATCTTCATAACTCTTCCATGCATCATAAGGGAAGGATGAAGGCTTCATGCTTCATGAGTGTGTCATGCACCCTAAGGCTTCATGCTTCGTGACTGCGTAGTACGCTTTTTAAGAGACAAAGGATCCTTGCTTTTCCGAAGTCGCTTTATTGTTCTGAAGTGTGCTTTGTTCTTTTGAAGTGCACTTTGTTGTTCCAAAATGTGCTTCATTGTTTCAAAGTGAAATTCATTTTTCCAAAGTGTGCTTCGTTGTTCTGAAGTGCACTTTGTTGTTTCGAAGTGCGCTCATTCTTAGGAGGGAGCAATTTTCTCCAACAATGGATGTTTGCTCATTTGGAATGCGCTTTTCACTGAGGGAGGCAACAAAAGGCTAGGTCACTTATCCTAGGAAGTAATAATGCACTATGAGAGGGAGGGGACCTTATAAAAGACTTAGTGCATAATTATGGCGGGAAATATACATCAATGAGGCTCATGAATAAGTTGCACTTATCACCTAGTAAGAGGTCTAATACCTTTAAAAGTTGCAATGAGTAGGAGGAAAACATGAACTCGACACTTGAAAAATGCAAATGAAATTTAAAAAAACACATGCCAGAGTGAAGATAACATGAAAACGCCACTTATTAAAGTGAAAGAAAGTCAAAATGACAACCGCAAATTTTAAAGCGATACTTGTGGAAGTGAAAGTGTGTAAAAGACGACAATTGAGAAAACTCACCAAAATAGAAGAACAAATTCAACCAAGGTGAGGGAGACTGTCAATTAAAGTGCACAATGACTGTTGACGTGTTGTACTATGAAACAATACCCCCATTTATAAAGAACAATAGCTAAGTTTAGAGTTATAAATGGGGACCCTTTTAAATTTTTAGGCTTAGGATAATAATACCTAACTCTAAGAAAATACCTAGCAAAACCTTGCAAATCGAACTAAGGATTAAATCCACATTGCAAATCGAAAATCACAAATTGCACTTTTCCACATGACTATTTTAAAACACCTTCAAAAAATCACTGTAGGCGATTAGGTCTCCCACTGCGATAACATCACCTTGTCATTTCACAATCGCATTTCGCACTTCGCAAAGTTCATAAGAAACTTAACCATGCCATTAGAATGACTGTTAGCAATTTGCGAAATGCGATATTGTGATATCCACAATCACATTTTGCTTGATGCACTGGTAACACTATACTGTATCCCTTTAAAGATTGCGATGCACAATTAAGAGCGATAAAACATGTCAAATAATTATGTTTTAAATACCAAAACAAATGAGTTGACATGTTAATAAATATTTAGCGGCCCGAGGAAGGATAATCATTTTCCAGGTTATGGGCAGTTATAATTGAGTATCTCATTAAACCTTTCTCATGATCCAAAGTCATTTCAGAGAAGCTTTCAGTCTTAATTACCTGATATCATCTGCGCTGATATATCTTGTCTATTTCAGGAAAGCGACAAAAGACATGTCATTAAGAAATGTGATGCAAAAACAGAGCAAACTGAACATTGTTGAATCTGAGTTTACAGAGATGGATCCTATCTTCATTGATATAGTTTGTGATGTTGCCAGAGGAGCAATAGCTTGGGAAGTGATTTACAATAGGCTGGAGGATGAGCGTCCTAATTCAGTGTTATGAAAGCAACAATTGACTCAACAAGGCCTTCAGGACTTCAATGTAGAGATGCTTCATGTTCTCTCCTTCATAGGATAGGAGCAAGAGCTAAAATCCTCCCATACATAGATATGATCAGGTGGGTGATCGAAAACCTTACCATTGAAGACAGACAATTCAAGAATTCAAGAATGGAGCTCATAGGGTCATTTAGAGCAGAGGACTTGAAGAAAATGTACCACATACCTGACCCACAAGATATCTATGATAGCACATTTGTGGCTAAATTTGCAAAGAAGAACTGGACCACTTCAAGCTAATCCAGGGTTGGAGAGTGTTGGACAACAAATTCAAATATGAAAAATCGGATATGTATGCTATAGCCTCTTTGGAAAACCCCTACAACTATGCAGCAACCATGTTATGTAGATTGTATGGGCTACCCAATAATACTAAGTTTTCAATAGAATGGATTCCTCTGATTGATGCCTATGTTAATTCCCATATCATGAATTGGCCTTCCATCCTATTTGACAACATAACCACCACCATTGCCGAATATCGACAGAAGAAAGCTTCCTCTTCAGATAACCTCTCTCCCTTCTATTTTAGTGCCTACATTATGAATGCTATCTGTTTTTGCATGAAATTTCCAACCATGGGTTGGAAATGGACCTGATAGGATCCCTACCCAATCCATCTCAGTCATAAACAAATATGGGAATCACATTACATACCTCACTTCCATAAGATATTTCATGCTATTGTGTTGCCCCTACATCAAACAATTTTCAATAAGAAAGCCCCTAGGTTTTCCCAAGAAGCCACATCAGACCTGCTTACTGTCGGCAAATATTTCATTGAAGAATGGTTCACTTGCATTAGGGTTTTTGGTAGCACCTCCGATCCACACGTCCTTCCTTTATATGTTTCTGACAGATTATTAGCAAGAGAGATTACCTATCAGACTATGGGAAGGGGCCTGACTAAAGTTCTCAAAGATGGAAAGAAGTCATTATGGTCCACTTTCCCTGTCAAATGCGGTTCTTTTTCTTTAGCCAACTTTGTTCATGCTACTAACGAATCAACACATATGGAATCCCTCAGGCTTCATACATTGCCTAAAAGGAAATTTGATCCAAACAAAGTGGCATATAATGTCACTACTAGAGTAAATTTCAAGCCATGCAACCATAAAGATAATTATTTTGAAGATTTGTTACAGTCAGCTGTATCATTCGAACAAGAGTTCGAATGGGCAAAGGCGAATTTGAAACCTAAATATTTTCAAAGATTTCAGGAATTCAGAAATGAGAGGCTCCAGGTGATCCCAATGCATCTATTAAAGTCTGAGGATAAGTCTACACCAAGTGACACTGTTGATAATGGAGGTCCTAGATCTCTGTTATGGTCACCAACAACCCCCCCTCTTTTGTTTGGTATTAGCTACAACACCAAGCAAATGGGGGACCCTTAGTAAAAAATTCAAACAAAATCCCCATGAATATATTTGTTTTTCCTTAGAATCTTATCACAACAAAGAAAAGGAAACACTTCTTTTTGTGAGCATATCAAATCACGAAGAAGCGATGCTAAATTCATCGCATCGCATTTACCATAAGCGCTCTTAAAAGGAGAAGCTTAAGAAATCCCCGACGGCCGATGTGTGATGTCGCATATCGCAGCAGCCGCATAGAGTAAGACGCAATGACTAATATACGAGATTTGCAATTTGCGATTTGTGATCTCTGATCCATAATCTGCGATCTGCGATGATCCGATATTGCGATACTACGATGTTATAATACAAATATGTGATCTGCGATATAGCGAATCTTGCTCAGCACAACATTCAAGGAAAGCTGTCCATTAATCAGAATTAGGTGCACGCCTGTAAAAAGAAATTAATGATCATACGGATGGCTACTTTTCGTTTTTCGAAGAGTCGGTTCACTTTGAATGTCATGATTATACACACGCAAGATCTGAAGCTTTCATATCAATCTTTATTTTCATTTACTCTTTTCCTTTACGCAAACTATAAAACAGGAGATAAAATGGAGTAATTTGTTTTGCAGGAAACATCTAAGGAAAAGAGGAAAGCGCCAATGCTCGGAGAACACAGAAGAGACTTCTTCAGAAGCAGGAACCACATACGATAGGACTACAGGTTCTAGGGTATCACTCAGCAGATTATAACGACCGATAGACCATCTGAAGCTCAGAATCAAAGGCGCACAAAAGCAGCATGATCACAAAGATATCTGAAGCTTACACGACAGAAAAGCCCGGAATGAAAAGTAAAGTCTTCTG
>APFE031360707.1:358502-385369 GCA_000404065.3 Pinus taeda | reverse complement strand
TACTTAGAAAATTCAGTTGTATCCCAAGTAGAAAATTTTTCCCAAACTGATAATTCAAAGTGCGTTAATTTTGTAGAAGAACCTGTAAATACATCTTTGTTTTGGAAATTATATTTTGGTGGCTCTAAATCTAACGAAGGAGCAGGAGCAGGATGCGTTCTGATTAGTCCAGAAGGAAACAAGACAATGCTTACATGCAGACTTGAATTTGATTTCACAAACAATACAACAGAATATGAGGCCTTGGTGCAAGGCCTATACAAAGCGATCGAGTTGAACGTCAAATACCTTCAAGTCTATGGAGACTCTGAGATTGTGGTCAAATAGGTACGTAACACCATACATTGCCTATTCCAAGTCATTTTGAAACACCTATCAATCTCTGAGTACAGGATCTTGACTGAGCATTTCATAGCATTCAATATTTTCTCAATCCCAAGAATTCAAAACGCGAGCGCAGACCTTTTAGCCAATGTAGCCTCTAGACTCATTCCCTCCGAAGATTTTAGTCCAGATAGATTCTCGACAGAATTAATCTTTAAACTGTCCGCGCTTGACAACATTACAAACTGGAGAGTATTCAATGACGATCCTGATATTGTAAATTTCCTCACCTCAGAAGGATCCTACTCCAATCAAATAATTGACGAGGACCACCACGATCAACAACTACAACAAACTAGCACTGATAACGCTATACCAAAATCGGTGGTTAAGTTAGAAGACTTATACGCTCTGAAAAGTCGGTTTAAAAGGTCTACTAATTCTAAGCTCTGCAGTTCAACTCTGAACTATGAATCAATAAACTTGGGAACCGATGATAAACCACAAAACGTTAATCTAGGCCACGACCTAACTCCTGAAGAAAAACTAGCATACATTCGTCTCTTGAGACAATACAAAAATGTTTTTGCCTGGAATTACGACGAGCTAAAGACATACGACACTTCCATTATCCAACATACTATCCCTCTGATCGACAATGAAAAACCTGTCCAACAAAAACTCAGAAAAATCCACCCCAATCTAGAAAACCAAATAAAGACTGAGCTAAATAAGTTGTTAAAGGCCAGAATAATTTTCCCCGTCAGACATTCCAAGTGGGTCTCCAATATGGTACTCGTTAGAAAGAAAAGCGGAGATATTAGAATCTGCATCGATTTTCGGAATCTCAACAAATCCTGCCTAAAAGATAATTTTCCCCTCCCTCCTATGGAGAAAATATTACAGGTAGTAGCAGGTTTAGAATTAATGTCTTTTCTGGATGGATTTTCAGGATACAACCAAGTACTGGTACATCCCGATGATCAGCTAAAAACCACATTCCGAACCAAATGGGGCACATATGCATATCGAAAGATGCCATTTGGTTTAATTAACGCCGGGGCTACGTTTCAAAGAGCTATGGACATCGCATTCAAAGGTTTAGTCAATAAATTCGTAGTGATTTATTTGGATGATATAACAGTATACTCAAAGAAGCGAGGCGACCATCTCCGAGACTTGAAACAGATCTTTCAACGATGTTTAAGGTATGGGATTTCACTTAACCCAAAGAAATCTTTTTTCGCATTAAGTGAAGGGAAACTTCTAGGATTCATAGTATCAAAATCTGGTATTCACATTGAACCTGATAGAATCAAAAGAGATTTCCGAAATATCCCTGCCTCATAATAAAAAGGCCATGCCAATATTTTCTTGGTCAAATCAATTTTGTGAAAAGATTTGTCCCGGATTTTTCAAGAATTGTTTCTCCTTTGCAAACCATGATAAAAAAGAATTCAAATTTCAAATGGGGTCTGGACGAACATGAAGCATTCAATCTGATCAAACAGGCTATCATCAATGCTCCGTCTTTAGCAACCCCGAATTTTTCAGAATCTTTTATCTTATACACATTCGCCTCAGAAAAAACATATGCTGCGATTCTAACTCAAGTGAATCAAGAGAAAGCGGAAGCTCCAATCGCATTCTTTAGCTCTAATTTACAAGGGGCTGAACTCAATTATTCAGACGTAGAGAAACAGGCATACGCCATTTTCAAATCGATCAAGTATTTCAGACCTTTCTTACTTAAAACCCATACCAAGGTCATAGTACCGTTTCCAGCGGTAAGAAATCTTTTAATATAGAAATATGTGGGTGAAAAAAGAGCGAATTGGATCACCGCTTTACAAGAATACGACCTTGAAATTAAACAAGCAAGCATTGTGAGAGGCCAAGGCTTCTGCAAAATGTTGGCTGGAGCATCACATATTCCTAAAAGCTCGTATGAGGAAGTACAAATGTATGAGGTAAGCCTAAATGATATAGAATATTTATACGATGACACCATTTGTTATCTCAAAAACAGTATGCTCCAGCTCACCTGGATCACACCAAGAAAAGAGCCCTGAGATTAAAGGCTAAACAATATCAGCTCATAGATGATGTTCTGTTTAAAAGAAATTATGATTCTGTGCTTCTTAGGTGTCTCGAGAAAACTGAAGCCGAAAAGGTTTTGCAGGAACTCCATGATGGACCTGCAAGCGGACACTATGCTGGAGATGCCACCACACACAAGATCTTATGAGCAGGATATTATTGGCCCACACTGTTCAAAGACTCACATAGTTACGTGAGGAAATGCCAAATCTGCCAAACTACTGCAGGGAGACAAAGGAAACCGTCCATGCCACTACAGCTGGCAAACATTGAGCAACCATTCAGTCAATGGGGGGCTTGGACGTAATAGGTGAGATCGTTCCTCACTCTTCTAAGCAGCATAGGTATATCCTCACGGCAACTGATTATTTTACTAAATGGGTAGAAGCGGTACCTCTCAAGACAACTAATTCTGAAAATATCATTGAATTCATTGATCAATTTATAATCACTAGATTTGGATTGCCATTAGCTTTAATTTTTGATAATGCTTCTTACTTTTCTGGAAATGCAATGACTGATTTCACACTTAAAAGAGGGTTTAAACTAAAATATTCGTCCAACTATTATCCGCAAGGAAACGGATTGGCTGAGTCAACAAATAAAAACCTAATTAGGATTATTAAAAGGACAGTTGACCAGAGCCAGAAGAATTGGCACAAAACCTTGGTAAACGCTTTATGGGCAGATAGAATAACGAAGAAGGCTTCGATCGACACTTCTCCCTTTAACTTAGTTTATGGGAAGGAAGTGGTTCTTCCAACTCATTTAATGATTCCCTCCTTGTGTTTAGTACAGTACATCGACGAGGTATCTACTTCCTCCTTACAACTAAGATAGATGGGAATAATTAAATTGGAAGAACAACGAGAGCAAGCTAAGAAAACCCATGCTCATCACCAAGCGCTAATAAAATCCTCTTTTGACTCAAGCATAATGACCAGAAAAAACTTTCAGATGGGAGATCTAGTTTTGAAATGGGATAAGGCTCACGAAGAGAAAGGAAAACATATAAAATTCCAGAAAATGTGGCTTGGTACTTTTCAGATTGTAGAAGTCATAGGCCTGTCAACGTTTGTGTTGCAGGATTTAGCAGGTAGAAAGGATTCTTTGCCTGTTAACGGACAAATCCTGAAAATATACTTTCCATAGAAGATAACTCTTCTAAATTTTGTAGGATAGCTCTTTGTTCTTCTTTCTTAGAAATAAAACCAGTTGTAGATGATTACTACAGGAATTCGCGTTAAATGGACACCAGATCCTCTGTTAGATTTTGATTTTTCACTTGTACAAATAGTAAAAATTTTCAAAAATCTGATCTTTATTATTGACGAATAGAGTCCAACTTTTCCCTAGAAATGATACTAGTTCTGACTTCAAAAATTTTATGAAAGCAACCTTTGGCAAAAAACTTGTTTTATATCAGCACAATGAAAGGTATCAATTATAAAATGAGCATTCTCTATAAAAAACTGTTATTTTTTGAACTCTATTATTATCGTCCAAAACTTTCTTAAGGAAAAACAATGGGTTCCTCCCTGCTAAAAAGAAATCGTAGCATTCAGAGAGGTAATCCGAGAAAGCAATATGTATCTCAAAGAATAAGAGGTCTCATCATGAGCCGGCTTATCATGATCACAGATATTATAACTTGCTGACCTTGCCAATACTGTCCACCAAAACAGGGCCACGACTTAAAGATTGTTGCAATCAAAAGACAAGGGGTCTCATCACGAGCCAGCTTGTTCAGCAAAAGTGTAAATCAAGTGAATGAATGTGTCATAAATTGGCCACCAAACCAAGGCATTGTTCTTTGGAGAATAAAAAAGGAAAAAGTATAAAAATGGTTTTCTCTCTGAAAAAGTTGTAGATAGCTTTAAGCAAGATAAAGGATCATTGCTGGGTAACAGGTAACCCTGTCGAGGCTATGGACGCCTTCTGGCAGCAGAGGCTCTACCTATGGTAAATAAGCATATTTTAAATGACCAACATAGCAGAGATGACCTCATTTTATCTTTAAAAAGGACCAAGTAATGGCTGTTGTAAATACAAGGGCTAAACCATAGGAAGCAAACGAATGGAATACAGAAAGGTTGAAATAAAGTATCATTGATAGGATAAGACAAATGTACTCTATCTGTCCATCACAAAGTTTAGACTGACGGAAATTTTTCTGGTTCGGAAGTTGAAGTTCAATAGAAAGTCAGAGATAACTGGTTCTTCCCAGCGAATCGCCATTGCTGTGGTCACCAACAACCCCCCCTCTTTTGTTTGGTATTAGCTACAACACCAAGCAAATGGGGGACCCTTAGTAAAAAATTCAAACAAAATCCCCATGAATATTTTTGTTTTTCCTTAGAATCTTATCACAGCAAAGCAAAGGAAACACTTCTTTTTATGAGCATATCAAACCACGAAGAAGCGATGCTAAATTCATCGCATCACATTTACCATAAGCGCTCTTAAAAGGAGAAGCTTAAGAAATCGCCAACGGCCGATGTGCGACGTCGCATATCGCAACAGCTGCATAGAGTAAGACGCAATGACTAATATCCGCGATTTGCGATTTGGAATCTCTGATCCATAATCTGCGATCTGCGATGATCCGATATTGCGATACCACGATGTTATAATACAAATCAGCAATCTGCGATAAGCGCGAATCTTGCTCAGCACAACATTCAAGGAAAGCTGTCCATTAATCAGAATTAGGTGCGCGCCTGTAAAAAGAAATTAATGATCGTACGAATGGCTACTTTTCATTTTTCGAAGATTCAGTTCACTTTGAATGTCATGATTATACACACGCAAGATCTGAAGCTTTCATATCAATCTTTATTTTCATTTACTCTTTTCCTTAACGCAAACTATAAAACAGGAGATAAAATGGAGTAATTTGTTTTGCAGGAAACATCTAAGGAAAAGAGGAAAGCGCCGATGCTCGGAGAACACAGAAGAGACTTCTTTAGAAGCAGGAACCACATACGATAGGACTACAGGTTCCAGAGTATCACTCAGCAGATGCTAACGATTGATAGGCCATCTGAAGCTCAGAATCAAAGGCACACAAAAGCAACATGATTACAAAGATACCTGAAGCTTACACGACAGAAAAGCCCGGAATGAAAAGTAAATTCTTCTGACTCATCAAGTCATTCGCGAAGACATAAAACCGAAATAGCAAAAGCAGATCCAGTTTGAGGAAAATTTGAGTTATTACCAAGTATACACTCAGTCAGCGGGAGATTCTCTAAAATATCTGATAGTTTATCAAAAAGTTGGTGCCGACCCTTGTTACTCTATTTTTATAAACACACACAAAGGGAAAGGCAACCAACCGACTCTTCTCAGACAAATGTTGCACACTTACAGCACTAAGGAGCAAATACAGAAATAGTTCAAAGTTAGATTTAATTTTAGAAATAATTTTCTTCATTAGAGGGACGGTCATTTGAAAACCGGATCCCAAATTTATGTAATTAAGTTAATTAGTTAGCAATATTTAAACCCTTCTCAGGCATTTAGAGAAGGGTCCGAATATTTGTCAAATACTCGTCCTCAGAACATGCACTTTTGCGCCCTCAGAGGTGGTTTTGATGAATGGATGGATCAAGGTTTATTAATGTTTGTGTCTGATATCTGCTACTGATGTTGCACTTCTATACTCTTAGTAGATGTTAGAACAAGGAGAGATAAATCATTGTTGCTTGAAGCTTATGAGTGGAACCAGTCATAAATGGTACTTTTATCTCTTGACTATTTCTGCTTATGTTCTTTAAGTGATTTATAGTTTCAGTTGTTTATATGTCATTATATGAATGTATGGGTTATCATTTGGCACTTTTGTACGGTGGAGTCATATTGTTTGTATCTAACATATAAATAACTTATTATGCAATATGCTGCTCATAATTGTTTTGCCTAACTTCTTATGCAAAATAGTTTATCTTTAATGATTTCTATTCTTATGATAGTTGAATGATCTTTATTACCAGTTATTGTTCGAAATCTTTTTAGATCGCATAATAGAAGATATACACCCTAGGTTAGTGTAGATTAGATGTGTTGTTTCTTTTTTAGACTACAATAGCATAGAGTTAGTTTAAAGAGTCTAAATTAGATTTGCTTTAAATTCCCCTTAGATCAGCATAGTCCAAACTCTACACACACACACACACGCCCAAAGTCGGGAAACTGGTCCCGTCATCCCCAGTTGGACTCGCTATACCAAACAGATAAGGAGCTGCCAACCAAGGTCCGGACCGGGTGGGTATCCCCCTTGTTGTCGACCCGATTTTCGGGGCTTCAACAATCTCAAGTAGACTCTTAGGTAAACACTGAGAAGACACCAGACATAGGGAAACCCCAAGATGCAAACAACACAACTGAGTCCAGCAGGAAGTCATCTGAGAAACAAGTGATGAGCGCCCTGACTACGGAGATCAGTTCAGAGGCCAAAGGTAGTAGTTTGGAGCAGGAGTGGGATTTGTTTAATCAAAAATTGCAAGGCACTCCCAAAGCCTCAAATACCCAAGAAACAGTGGAATGTAAAACTCCTCTACATGTTCATAAGGATACAGAGCCCAAGTCTATCGGCAAATAGTCCACGCCTATGGAGGAAAAAGCAACAACGTCCTAGCATACTGAAATTATCCCCGCCCTGCCCACATTAGAAATTGTTCTGAAAATAACTGAAATACCTCCACTTGATGTGTTCTATAGCCCTCTCCACAAGGCTATAGTTAGAAGGTAGACAAAAAGGAGAAGGGTAGATACACCCGAATTCCCACCTCGAAACGAGCTGATGGACATTGTTTGGAAGGACATTCCTTTCAATCTGGCTGAGAACTTAACTAAACTATCATAGTTCACGGGAGCATACACATCAACCACTATGGACAAGGCTACTGAGGTCTCTACTTTACTAAGGGAAAAAGAGGAGAGGATTGCACAGCTCGAACAAAAACTTGAGATAGAGAAAGCAAGCGAAAATAGGCAGGTGGCTGAGTAGCTCACACAATTGCAACAAGACATGGAAGTCCTAAAAATAAGCCATGAAGCTAGTATATCGTCCAAAAACATGCAACTCCAAGAAATGCAACAATCCATGGAAAGATACAAGTATGTTCCCACTACTGAAGAATTTATTAAAGAGGCCATGGAATTAAATTCCCTTCTGGTGAAACAACAAGAATATTTCTGCCAGAAGATGTCACACATTACTCCCTATCTAACTACTAGCGACCAACTGACATATAAGGCAACCAACTAGAGAACGAAGTTTAATGATTTAAACACCAGAAACTATGTGTTCATCGAATGGAAAGAAACAGAAGATGGAAGGAAAGCCAATCTACTCGAGATTGAGGAAACTCATAAAGACATTCACTTCACAGATTGGGATGCGAATAAAACAGGCTGAGCTACCAGTCATAGGGGCAACCGAGGTATCAAAGAATATCATTAAGGTAGTGAATCACATCCTGTTCACCACCAATCTCTTTAAAGAAGGCAATATGAAAGAAATGCTCGATTTAAATGCTCTATATAACGGCTAGCAAGAAAAGGCGGGGAATCAAAGAGAGGCAATTACAAAACTGAACACGACCAACTGAGAGTCGTATTGGCAGTATCTTGTTAAGCCACATAGCCAGATTATGACTATCAACTGTTCCTTCATACGACTCAACAGATGTTGCCACAGCTCACCGATGCGATCTTCATAGGACAACTTAGGACACATTTCGGGGCACCTCCTCAAATTCAACCAATGACTGATATTTGCGATTTAGAGGACAAGCTAGCAGACAACAAGTCGTCCTCTTAGTTATGTTTATTTAGCCTCTGTTTATTTTTTGAGTTAGTTACCTAGCTAGGGGGAAGGTTGTTTGAAACCTCCACAAATTTTGTATAATCTATTTTTTCACATTAGTTAGAATAATATTTATACCCTTCTCATGCATTTAGAGAAGGGTCCAGAATTTTATCAAAAACATTTGCAAAGAATGCACTATTGTAAGTTTGTCAATGCTTTGGTTAAATTATGGAACATGATCATTTCTTTTAGATATCAGACTACTTTCCTTTGTTGATGCACTTTTGCATTCTTTGGGGACAATTTGATTTGAAGAAAGAAGTTGGTCTATGTCATTTGTCAAATGAGCAGGACTTCACACAAATGGTACTATTATCTTGTATGATTGATTCTGTTTACATTTAATTAATGGAAAAACTTTACTTTCATGAATTATATGTGATATTTACTATTTCTGTTAAGTGTTAATTGTACTTTTGTATGATGCCTAGCTGAAATTGTGATTTCCATATATAACTCATCATATATGCGATATATTTTATAAATTCCTTTGACTAACAATTTAGTCAAAGGAATTATCTTTTATGTTATCATCTCTATTTAGTTGTGTTCGATGTTTATTATTATATGTTAAACACATATCTTTGTAGATCGCATACGACATATAAATATCCGGGTTTATATTAGAATAAGTTAGTTAGAGAATTTTCATCATAGAATAGGTCATTTAGATTATCATTATTCTATTGCAAACACTCATGAACTACCCAATCTCATCTTAAAACCCACACTGGGAAACTGGTGCCATTATGCCCAGTCGGAGCCACCACTTTAAATGGAAAAGGAGTTGTCTTAAGGTCTAGACCGGGTGGTTATCCCCCATGTTTTGGCAACATAATTCTGAGGGCACAACATTTGGCACTAGAAGGAAGGCCTTCAAATGTGAATGGCATATAAACCTAAAGATCATTCAAAAAGCATTCATAAGAGTCAAAACCCCTCCATCGTTTCTGTACCTTTTGAAACTTGTTCAGAATCTCCTGATCGGAAGTTTGATGTTGTAAAAACATATCCCTCATCTCCTAAAGTAGCAAGGCAACCACCCTCTCCAGATTACACTCTTGAGTCTCTCGAAGTTCATTCTTTGATACAAAAATTAGAACAGATATCCATTTCTGCCGAGAAATCAGAGAGACCTGAAGTGTCTGAAGAAAGTGTTACCTCTTTATTAAACAAACTGGTGTATTGAATAGACTGCAAAGTGAAAAACTTGGGGTCACCCATTTCGAGTTCCCCATCCTTCCATGATATAGGAAAGTTACTTCATCAAGACTTGAATCAGATACAGTGAGATCACATCACCTTCCCATCCATTCACTTCCCCATCCATTTCTACTTAATCCACGACTTCTCACTTATCCACTTCTCCAATTAGTACAAAAATTAGTAGTACTAACCCAGTAGTAAGTTCTTCACCATCTATACCTACTTTTGGACCGACCTTCCCATCATCTCAGTTCCCAACTCAAGTTATGGCCAATCAACCTTGGACAAATCCTGGTGGTGTCCTAGTTGCAAATCCAAATGCACTCCCAACAAACCCAAAAAATGGATGCCTAAGTATAATCCTAAAGATGATCTCCTGGCTGAAGTACATCTAAATAATTTTATGTTAGTCATGAATATCGATGGGTTTTCACATGAAGATGTTGTAATCATACTGTTTCCTTATATCTTCCAAGGATCTGCTGGGTCTTGGTATTTTCCCCTTCCAGTGGGTTCAATTAGAGACTGGGATACTTTTCAAAAAGTATTTCTTGCAAAATTTGGTGATGATAGGACCATAGCATCCTTGATCAATGATCTTTCTAATTTGAAAGCTAATCCAGATGAAAAGATCAAAGATTTCAATTCCATATTTAACAAATTGCTAAATAAAATCCCAGCTGCCTCTAAACCTGCTATAGATGTACATATAGAATGGTATATATCATCTCTTCCTTCTAATATTGTGATTTTTGTAGATAGATACAATAAGGCTACCCTTGTAGAAAACATGAAAGAATCCCTATCTCTAGAAAGAAGAATCATAACTTTGGAAAAGAGATCACAAACAGACAAAAGGAAGTTAAAGAAAGTAACATTTAAGGATGACTCTACGAAGAAAGCTTCAAAGGACCCTTTCGATTTCGAAGGCCTTTAGAAAGTGTTAAAAACAATGTATAATGAAATGGTTTAAATTAAAAAACAAGTCGCAGAATCCCCTGCTCCCAAGAAACCTTTTCGATCATTCAAAAAGAACCCTTCTTCTGCATCACAACCCCCAAACACCATTTCAAATGATGAATTTGACCAAGAAGCATAAGAAGATTCGCCAAACGAAGAGGAAGCTGAAACGAAAGAAGAAATTGAACTAAATGGGATGTGGGATTTCATCCTCCCAACTGAAGAAGAGGCACAAGCAATGCCAATGACTACAAGAAGTAAAAACTCTCTTGACATGTCTATCACAAATCAGAAGCAAAAAGACGCTACTCCTGTAACGGAGAAAACAGTAGCTAAGAAATCTAAGACAAGCCAAACCGATCCTATTCCTCCATATTCCCCAAATGCCTCAAAGAAATTGGTAATCTTAGATACAGTTGAATACAATATAGTGGAAGACACGAGAAAGACTAGAGCTAACATCTTGTTGCATGAGCTCACTAAACTCAAGTAGTAATAGAAGATTCTATTAAGAGATTTGAAGGCAGTTCCAGTATCTCCCCTGCCATCTACTGTAGTTACTCAAGCTGCCTACGATATGGGAAAACCTCCCTCATCCTCAGACAAAGTAGATCCTTCAGATCTAGCTCTAATTGGTGATAGGTGTAATTCTCATGTTCCTCCATTTCTACTCACTTATGAAATTTTCATTAGGAATGTTCACAACTGCCTTGTTGATTCAGGAGCCTCCTCAAATGCCAAGAGCTGTGTGTACCAAATTGAACATTACACCTCAAAAATTTGCAGTACACATAGTTCAGTTAGATAGGACAAATGTGGAGGTGCTTGGAGAAATAACATCAGTTTCAATTAGGCTTTCCTCTAATCCAAAAGTTTCACAAATAATTGATATTTTAGTCGCTGATATCCCTGAATTTTATGGTTTGATTCTTAGTAGGGATTGGTCTGAAAAGTTGCACGGTTATTTCACAACTGATTGGTCTCACATGTGGTTTCCACACAATGGTAAACCACACCAAATCAGGTTAGACTGAGAGAAATTCATGAAATATACAGTCACCGACCTCGAGGAAAGCAACGAACCTATTGCCTTCACTAATAATATCATTGGAAATTACTCAACCGAGTCCTCTTTATGATCCTTTAATGCTCAGAGGTATCCCTTTTTAGATAACGTTGTAGTTTCTCAAATCGAAATTTTTTCACAAACAAATGCTTCCAAATGTCTAAATCTAGTAGATAAAGTTTGTAATAACTCTATGTTATGGACTCTCTATTTTGACAGTTCTAAATCAAAAGGCAGCGTAGGTGTAGGATGCATTTTGATCAATCCACAAGGAGAGAAAACCATGCTAGCCTGCAGACTTGAATTCCAGTGCACTAATAATATTGCTAAATATGAAGCACTGATCCAAGGACTGTATAAATCCATTGGTCTTAATGTCAAATACCTGCAAGTCTATGATGATTCTGAAATAATTATGAAACATATGAGAAATACAATCCATTGTGTCTCTAGGAACCTTAAACACTATCAATCTTTAGCTTAGAAATTGACTTCTCATTTTTCTGCTTTCAACATATCTTTAGTCCCTAGACTGAAAAATGCAAGTGTTGACTTACTTGATAATGTGGCATCCGGGCTTATACCCTCAAAAGACTTTAGTCCAGACAAATTTTCAATAATGTTAATATTTAGGCCATCTATTCCCGACAATGTAACAAATTGGAGATTATTCAACAATAATGTGGATATAGTTAATTTCCTTACATCAGAAGGATCGTATGAAGAACAAATCATAGATGAACATGAGCATGATCTAGAAATCAAACGTAATCATGATCAAAACCCAATCCCAAAGTCTGTGGTTAAGATGGAAGACCTTTATGATCTAAAGGATAGGTTCAAGAAAATTACTAACTCGAAAACTCAAAGTTCTACTCTGAGATTTGAAGTAGTGAACCTAGGGTTAAATGAAAAACCTCAAAATGTCAACCTAGGTCTTGAGCTACCATATGAATAAAGAATATCATTCATTAGATTATTGAAAACATATAAAGGCATCTTTTCCTGGGATTACGCAGATCTCAAGACCTATGATACCTCTATAATTCAACATACCATACCCATGACTTCGAATGAAAGCCCAGTTCAATAGAAGCTTCAGAAAATTCACCCAAACCTTGAGAGTCAAATCAAATCTGAATTGAACAAGCTTTTGAAGGCCAAAATAATCTTCATTGTTAGTCATTCTAAGTGGGTGTCGAATATGGTACCCGTAAGGAAAAAGAATGATGATATTAGGATTTGTATTGATTTTAGAAAATTGAATAAAGCTTGTCAAAAAGATAATTTTCCCTTGCCTACTATGGAACAAATATTGCAATTAGTTGCAGGTTCCAAATTAATGTCTTTTGTAGATGGATTCTCAGGATATAATCGAATTCTTGTGCATCCAGATGACATATTAAAGACAACATTCAGGACCAAGTGGGGAACATATGCCTATTAGAAGATGCCTTTCCGACTCATTAATGTTGGTGCCACATTTCAACGTGCTATGGACATTGCCTTCAGAGGTCTAATTAATAAATCAGTTATTATTTACTTGGATGACATCAAAATATATTCTAAGGATAGGAACAATCATTTAAGTGACCTGAAGCACATTTTCGAATGATGCAAGAAATATGGCATTTCCTTAAATCCCAAAAAATCTTATTTGCTTTACTAGAAGGCAAACTCCTTGGGTTTATAGTATCCAAGAAAGGAATTTACATTGGTCCTCATAGAGTTAAAGAGATTGAAAAGATTCCCCTCCCACACAACAAAAAACCATGCAATCGTTCCTAGGTCAAATAAATTTTGTAAAAATATTTGTCCCAAATTTTTCACAAATTGTCCTACCCCTTCAAGCAATGATAAGAAAAAATACAGTTTTCATATGGAACAAGGATGAAAGGGAGTCAATGTTTGAGTTGATTAAAAAATCCATTATTAATGCTCCTTCATTTACAACCCCTCAATTTCTCAAACCTTTTGTATTATATACTTTTTCATCTGATACGTCATATGCAACAATTTTGACACAATTGAACGATGAAAATATCGAGGCACCCATCTCCTTTTTCAGTTCTAACTTGCAAGGCACCGAATTAAATTATTCAATTGTCGAGAAACAAGCATTTGCTATTTTTAAAACTTTGAAACATTTGAGACCTTTTCTTCTTAAAACCCATACAAAGATAGTTTTACCCTACCCTGCAGTAAGGCAACTATTGATCCAAAGAGAAGTAGGGGAGAAGAGAGCTAATTGGGTGACTACACTCCAAGAATATGATGTAGAAATCTGGCCAGTTAAAATTGTCAAGGGCCAACGTTTTGTAGGATGTTAACAGGAGCTTCCCAGTTACCACCAGAAGAAGATCAAGGTAGTGAAGTGCAAATATCAGAGGTAAGATTTAATGACATGCAATTACAATATGTTGATTTGAAATTTTATCTAAAAAACGGATATGCTCCTATGCATCTTAATTATAAAACAAAGTGAGCTTTAAGGTTGAAATCAAATCAATATGAACTAGTCAATGATGTATTGTTTAGGAAAAATTATGATTCAATATTGCTAAGATGCCTAAAGAAACCTGAAGCCAAAAAGGTCATGCAGGAATTACATGATGGACCAGTTGGAGGACATTTTGGAGGAAATACCACAGCTCACAAAATCGTACATGTAGGATATTATTGGCCAATGGTATTTAAAGATGCACATGAATATGCATGGAAGTGCAAAACTTGTCAAACCACAGCCAGAAGAGAGAGAAAGCCAACATTCCCTTTACAACAAGTTAACATACAACAACCATTCGAACAATGGGGATTACATAATTGGTGAGATTGTTCCTAACTCTTCCAAACATCATAGGTACATCTTTACAGCTACTGATTATTTTACAAAGTGGGTAGAAGCTATCCCATTAAAGATAGCTAATACAGAAAACATCACAGACTTCATTGATCAATACATAATTACTAGGTTTGGATTACCCTCATCTTTAATGTTTGACAATGCATCTTACTTTTCTGGAAATACAATGGTAGAATTTGCTCTTAAGCGAGGTTTTAAGTTGAAATATTCAGCCAATTATTATCCTCAAGGTAATGGATTAGCACAAAGCATTAAAATTTGGTCTATGGGCATACATGATTACTCAGAAAGCCTCTATTAGTTCTTCTTATTTTGCTTTAGTTTATGGAAAAGAAGTTGTTCTTCCCACAAACATAGCAATCCCATCTCTTTCCCTAGTACAATTCATTGATCAAAACCCTTCATCTTCTCTCTAGGCTAGACAATTTAAAATTCTCAAGCTTGAAGAAGAAAGAGAAAAGGCCAAAGAAACCCACTTCCATCATCAACAATTAGTCAAAGCTTCTTTTGACACAACTTCTGCCAGTCAAAAAACTCTTGAAGTAGGTGACTTGGTTCTGAAATGGGACAAAGCACACAAGAAAAAAGTTAGACATACCAAATTCCAGAGACTATGGCTTGGCCCTTTTCAAATCATTGAAAAAATTGGACAATCAAAGTTTCTTTAAAAAACTTGTCAGGTAAGAAGGATTCTTTGCCCGTTAATGGGCAAATTTTGAAAAATACTTTTCCTAGGAGATAACCTCTTCCAATTTTGTAACATATTGCTTTTTAGCAAAATAATGGTTAACTAGTATTTATTTTTGGCTTTTCAAAATAAAATCTTTGATAACATCTATCTCTCTCTCTCTCTCTCTCTCTCTCTCTCTCTATATATATATATATATATATATATATATATTATTTTTAATTTTAATTTAATTTAATTTAATTTTTATTTTTCGCTTTTATAAGAAAGTAAGAGTTAAAAGGAATAATTATGACATTTGAGTACTAAAGTAAACTTGATTTCTTTGGAAAAACTTGATCTTGCTTAAAACATTTATTTTACGAACAAACTCTTATTGTTATAGAATATGAAGGTTTAGTTACCAGTCAAAGAAAAGAATCTTTAACCTAGTAAGGACTTTCCGTAGAACAATATCTTAAAAAATCTATCATTATCAACCAAAACTCTCAAAAGAGCCAATGATCAACCCCATCTATTAAAACTTTTCTTTTTCAGAGTGTAATTCTAAAATATATAAACTTAGAAGATAAAAAGTCTCATTACGAGCTTGTTTACCATGTTCATAGGGAAGTGATTAAACTGATAGTACCAACACTGCATATCAAACAGGGTAATAGCTAATGATATCCTCAGTTAAAAGACAAGGGGTCTCATCAAGAGCCAGCTTGTTCAGTTTAGTTACAATCAGTGAATGCCATTGTGATTAGTGGGTTACCACGCCTAGACAATGTCTTTTAAGAAACCAAAAAAGAAAATATTACATTCAAAAAATGAAAAAAGGGACAAGGTCCAAGTGAGATTCAATCCAAGTGAATATCATTTTGAAATTTGAAAATTCATACAGATGGGATAATGAATCATTGATGGTTAAAAGATAACCCTGTCGAGGCTATGAACGCATGTTGGCAACAGAGGCTCTATTTGTGATAAATGAGTAAACACCAAAAAACTAATCTGTAGAAGACACTTGCTATATTACTTTAAACCTTATTATTGGCTGATGCGAACATTTATACTTCTATCATTACAAGAGTAAAGATTAAGTAAATAAGTTAAGTAGGTAATGATGATTCCAGAGAAATTTTGTTTACCTTGTAACTCATGTAATCAATATTCGTATAACTCTAATTACTTTGAAAGTTTTTAGAAATTTCAAAAAACTACTCAGAGATAATTGGTTCTCCCAAGTGAATCGCCAATTGTTGTACTACGAAACAAGCCCCACATTTATAAACAACAATAGCTAAGGTTAGAGTTATAAATGGGGACCCTTTTAAATTTTTAGGCTTAGGATAATAATACCTAACTCTAAGAAAATACCTAGCAAAACCTTGCAAATTGAACTAAGGATGAAATCCACATCGCAAATCGCAAATCACACTTTTCCGCATGATTATTTTAAAACACCTTCAAAAAATTGCGATATGAAATTAAGTCTCCCACTGCGATAACAACACCTTGTCATTTCGCAATCACATTTCGCACTTCGCAGAGTTCACAAGAAACTTAGCCATGCCATTAGAATGCCGTTAGTGATTTGTGAAATGCAATATTGCGATATCCACAATCACATTTCACTTGATGCATCTGGTAGCACTACACTGTATTCCTTTAAAGATAGCGACGCGTGATTAAGAGCGGTAAAATGTGTGAAATAATTACGTTTTGAATACCAAAACAAACGATTTGACAGGTTAATAAATATTTAGTGGCCCGAGGAAGGATAATCATTTTCCACGTTACGGGTAGTTATAATTGAGTATCTCATTAAACCTTTTTCACGATCCAAAGTCATTTCAGAGAAGCTTTGAGTCTTAATTACCTGATATCGTCTGTGTCGATATATCTTGTCTATTTCAAGCAAGCATCAAAAGACAATTCACTAAGAAAGGTGATGCAGAAATAGAGCAAAAAGACCATTGTTGAATATGAGTTTATAGAGATGGCTCCTACATTCCTTAATACAGTTTGTGATGCTGCCGGAGGAGCAATAACTTGGGAAGTGATTTACAATAGGCTGGAGAACGAGCGTCCTAAAATCACTGTTATGAGAGCAACAGCTGAATCAAAAAGGCCTTCAGGACTTCAGTGCAGAGATGCTTCATGTTATTTCCTTCATAGGATAGGAGCAAGAGCTAAAATCCTCCCATACACATATATGATCAGGTGGGTGATCGAAAACCTTATCACTGAAGACAAGAAATTCAAGAATTCAAGAATGGAGCTCATAGGGTCGTTTAGAGCAGAGGACTTGAAGAAAATGTACCACATACCTGCCCCACAGGATATTTATGATAACACATTTGTGGCTAAATTCACAAAGAAGAACCCATACCCCTTCAAGCTAATCCAGGGTTGGAGAGTGTTGGACAACAAATTCAAATATGACAAATTAGGTATGTATGCTATAGCCTCTTTGGCAAACCCATACAACTATGCAACAACCATGTTATGTAGATTGTATGGGCTACCCAATAAAACTAAGTTTTCAATAGATTGGATTCCTCTAATTGATGCCTATGTTAATTCCCATATCATGAATTGGCCTTCCATCCTATCTGACAACCTAGCCACCACCATTACTGAATATCAACAAAAGAAAGCCTCCTCTTCAGATAACCTCCCTCCCTTCTATTTTAGTGCCTACATTATGGATGCTATCTGTTTTTGCATGAAATTTCCAACCATGGGTTGGAAATGGACCTGACATGATCCCTACTCAATCCATGTCAGTCATAAACAAATATGGGAATCACATTACATACCCCACTTCTATAAGATATTTCATGCTGTTGTGTTTCCCCTACATCAAATAATTTTCAATAAGAAAGCCCCTAGGTTTTCCCAAGAAGCCGCAATAAACCTTCTTATTGTTGGAAAATATTTCATTGAAGAATGGTTCACCTACATTAGGGTTTCCGTTAGCACAGTCAATCCACACATCCTTCCTTTATATGTTTCTGATAAATTATTAGAAAGAGAGATTTCCTATAAAACTGTGGGAAGGGGCTTGACTAAAGTTCTCAAAGACGGCAAGAAGTCATTATGGCCCAATTTCCCTGTCAAATTCATTTCTTTTTCCTTAGCCAATTTTGTTCATGCTACTAAGGAATCAACACATATGGAAGCCCTCAGGCTTCATACATTGCCTAAAAGGAAATTTGATCCAAACAAAGTGGCATATAATGTCACTACTGGAGTAAAGCTCAAGCCATACAATCATGAAGATAATTATTTTGAAGATTTGTTACAGTCGGCCGTATCCTTCGAACAAGCATTCGAATGGGAAAAGGTGAATCTAAAACTTGAAGATTTTCAAAGATTTCAGGAATTCAAAAATGAGAGGATCCAGGTGATCCCAATGCATCTATTAAAGCCGAGGATAAGTCTACACCAAGTGTCACTGTTGATAGTGGAGATCCTAGCTCTCAAGTAGACTCTCAGGTAAACACTGGGAAGACACCAAACATAGGGAAACCCCAAGACGCAGACAACACAACTGAGTCCAGCAGGAAGTCAGCTGAGAAACAAGTGATGAGCACCCTGACTATAGAGATCAGTTTAGAGGCCAAAGGCAGTATTTTGGAGTAGGAGTGGGATTAGTTTAATAAGAAATTTCAAGGCATTCCCAAAGCCTCAAATACCCAAGAAATAGAGGAATATAAAATTCATCTGCATGTTCATAAGGATATAGAGCGCAAGTCTATCGGTGAACAATCCATGCCTATGGAGGAATAAGCAACAACATCCTAGGATATTGAAATTATCCCTACTCTACCCACATCAGAAATTTTTCTGAAAGTAACTAAAATACCTCTACTTGATGTGTTCTATATCCCTCTCTACAAGGCTGTAGTTAGAAGCAAAGAAAAAGGAGAAGGGTAGATACACCCAAATTCCCACCTCGAAATGAGCCGATGGACATTGTTTGGAAGGACATTCCTTTCAATTCGGCCGAGAACTTGACTAGACTATCACAATTCACGGGGGCATACACATCAACCAATATGGACAAGGCTATTGAGGTCTCTACTTTACTTAGGGAAAAAGAGGAGAGGATTTGCAAAGCTCAAACAAGAACTCAAGATAGATAAAGCAACCACAAACAGGCAAGTGGCTGAGCAGCTCGCACAATTGCAGCAAGACATGGAGGTCCTGAAAATAAGCCATGAAGCTGATATATTGGCCAAAAAAATGCAACTCCAAGAAATGCAACAATCCATGGAAAGATACAAGGATGTTCCCACTACTGAAGAGTTTATTAAAAAGGCCATGGAATTAAATTCCCTTCTGGTGGAACAACATGACTATTTCTGCTAGAAGATGTCACACATTACTCCCTATTTAACTACTAGCGACCAACTGACAAATAAGGCAATTGACCAAAGAATGAATTTTAATGATTTAAACACCAGAATATCTGAGTTCATCGAATGCCAGGAAACAGAAAATGGAAGGAAAGCCAATATGCCCAAGATTGAGGAAACTCATAAAGGCATTCTCTCATAGATTGGGATGTGAGAACAAACAGACCGAGCTAGCAGTCACAAGGGCAGCCGGGGTATCAAAGAATATCATTAAGGTAGTGAATCACATCCTGTTCACCACCAATCTCATTAAAGAAGGCAATACAAAAGAAATTCCCGATTTAAATGCTCTATATAAAGGATGGCATATAAAGGCGGTGAATCAAAGAGAGGCAATTACAAAACTGGCCACGACCAGCTGGGAGTCGTATTGGTAGTATCTTGTTAAGCCACGCAGCCAGATTATGGCTCTCAATTGTTCCCTTCATACAACTCAACGGATGCTGCCACTGCTCACCGATGCGATCTTCACATTAAAACTTAGGACACATTTCGGGGCACCTCCTCAAATTCAACCGATGACTGATATTTGTGATTTAAAGGACAAGCTGGTAGACTACAAGTCATCCTCTTAGTTTTTTTTATTTAGCCTCTATTTATTTTTGGAGTTAGTTACCTAGTTAGGAGGAAGATTGTTTGAAACCTCCTCAAATTTTGTATAATCTATTTTTTCGCATTAGTTAGAATAGTATTTTTACCCTTCTCATGCATTTAGAGAAGGGTCTAGAATTTTATCAAAAACATTTGCAAAGAATGCACTATTGTAAGTTTGTCAATGCTTTGGTGAAATTGTGGAACATGATCATTTCTTTTAGATATCATACTACTTTCCTTTGTTGATGCACTTTTGTATTCTTGGGAGACAATTTGATTTGAAGAAAGAAGTTGGTCTATGTCATTTGTCAAATGAGTAGGACTTCACACAAATGGTACTATTATCTTGTATGATTGATTATGTTTACATTTCATTAATGGAAAAACTTTACTTTCATGAATTATATGTGAGATTTATTGTTTCTGTTAAGTGTTAATTGGACTTTTGTATGATGCCTAGCTGGAATTGTGATTTTCATATATAACTCATCATATATGCGATATATTTTATAAATTCCTTTGAATAACTATTTAGTCAAAGGAATGATCTTTTATGTTATCATCTCTGTTTAGTTGTGTTCAATCTTTATTATCACATGTTAAACATATATCTTTGTAGATCGCATACCACACAGAAATACCCAGGTTTCTATTATAATAAGTTAGTTAGAGAAATTGCATCATAGAACAGGTCACTTAGATTATCATTATTCTATTGCAAACACTCATGAACCACCCACTCTCACCTTAAAACCCACACTGGAAAAATGGTCCCATTATCCCCAGTCGGAGCCACCACTTTAAACAGAAAAGGAGTTGTCTTAAGGTCTGGAATAGGTGGTTATCCCCCATGTTTCGGCAACATAATTTTGAGGCCGCAACATGACGTGAGTTGAACATCGCACAAGCATTGACTTGATGGATGGTGCCATGCTTGTTTGAGCTTGCATAAAGAAATTGTGTGCATGAGTTCAACCAAGAATGTGCATGCGTGAGCAAGTGACTTTGAAAAGTAGAACCTAAGAAGAGGACTTCAACATATCGCAAAACATCATTCAACCATGAAGAGATTATGGAATGACAGATTGTAAGATCCTAGTTAGGCTCCAAAATTCTAGTGTAGGCAAAATTTTGGAGGGTTTTGATCGCATCATCAACAAAAGTACAAAGAATGGATTGTTTAAACTAGGAAATATTTCATTAAATTTAAATAGTAATTAGGGTAAAAATAGTAAAATTATTTTTCAAATAAATAGTAATGAATAACAAGATTTATAAATGCATTCGTACTTCAATAGTCATCAATCTATTCGGAAATAATCAATGCAATAGAACAAAACTTAATATCTAATAGTAGTGTAGATTTTGAATCTGTTTATATTCATTCATAAAGAAGTTGAAAGATAAATAACTATGATCCAATAAAATTGCATGAAAACATACCATAAAAGGTTTCAAGAAACAAGCAATTACATCACTTCAAGGCCCTTACTTCTTCAAAATTCAGCCGTGGCAATAGTATAAAAGTTTTCTTCTCTATAACTGCAAATGTTTAACTCTTAGTATGGTTTTCCATACATACATTTTCTAAAATAACAAAAAGTGGTATTTTGTCCTAAATTAACTTGATCATAATAAAAAAGATAAAATATTTTCCTTAAAAGGAAAATTTGGTTATGAGGTTTTAGGATTTTCCTCATGATTTGTATTTTTTTGTTTTTCAAATTCCTTTAGATACATATCACATTTAAAAATAGCTTGCATAATTTGTGAAAATAATTTTGGAGTTGAAATGTCCAAATTAATTTCATAGTAGTAACCTTTTTCAGCAACATTAATTATTTCTCCACATAGTTTCTAACATGTTGTTGACCTCTTTTGCACAAGTCATAGGGTTTACCAACATTTGATTGATGGACTACATGGACCATATGTCTAAACTTCAGATTGAACTTTCTATTTATATTCTCTGTTGTTCAATATGTGTGATGCAAGAATCTCCAATAATATTGTCTCCTAGAAATTTCACATTTCGCATGTTGAAGTTGATAATGACATCAACTACATTATCTATGAGACTAGAACAATATTTATTTAAATCACAAACTTTATTTAGAGAATCATTGAGTTTTGAGCCCAATTAACCTATGAAATATGAGCTTTCCATTTGACCTCCTCAGATATCCTTGAAAAAATCCTTGATGTCAAGTTATGCTTTGTCTTCCAATTCAATAATTTACTGAATACACTTTGTACATGACTGTGTTTAGAAAATTTGTCTCTAATGTATGTTGGGAAAAAAACTGAGAGGGGGGGTGAATCAGTATTTAAACTTTCACAATAATAATTTTCTTTTTCAAACATTATACGCGATTTTACAGAAACCAAACAACATATGTCCACGACTATAATGAATGAAACCAGCATATAAATAATAAACTTCTAAAACAACTAATTCATTGTCTATTGATCTTAAATCAAAGTGTGATGCATTTACTAAGTAGTAAGAACAAAATAAATAAACACAGATATGCAACACACATTAACACCAAGATTTTTTAGGCGGAAACCCATTGTGGGAAAAAACCACCGCTGATGTCATCTCAGTCTTCAATCTTCTTATTATTAAAAGTGTTTACAAGTTTTGTACTGGTGCATACACTTTCCAGTACGCAAGCATCTACCTGTTGAAGGCTACAACCTTCACTCATTTTCTAGCTTATACTGGAAGGGAGCTCCAACCCCCTAGCTCTTGTACTAGATGATATGATTACCAGTACGTAGGTGCTAGCCTACAGAAGGCTACCACCTTCACTCATTCTCCAGGGACCATGTTTCATAACTTTTCAGACTAGATACTCTTGGTACACACTAACACAATATGTAGGCCATGTTTCATCAAATTTTTAGACTGGACCCATCTATCACCACAAGAATACAACTATCAAATACAACTCCATCTACCAATCACTAAAACCCATCAACTATGAAGAAAAACACAATTAATCAATATGAACAGTCAGATCACTGTCACCAAAACACAGAGTCGAACCTAGAACATTGCATCAACAACCAAAACCAACCGCAACCTCAAAAATCATATGTCAGAATGTATACGCTACTTCAATGAGGACAACCTGCGTGTATACACTACTTTCTATAACCCAACCTGCATATACCTCTAAAGATACTGAATCATAAAACTTCTAAACCAAAAACTATACTAACAAAAGACATTCTGAAGATCCACTGTCATATTATAGAGTTCTAAATAGATAGCAACAAAGATCACCCTTCTTACTCAATCAATCAATCAACCAGACTCAATCTCCTTATACAATTAGTTTAACTTATCTAATGAAGACATCATTGAAAAACAATAGTAAAACAAAAATACTAATCAAATAGATCAGTCATCCTAAACAACAAGCCCTTCCTCTGCATACGCTACTTGAAAGTGTCGAATCCGTGTGTATATGCACCTTCACTGAGATTAACCACGTATAAATATGCAAATAATGACATAAGTTTGCAGCTTTTCAAGACTTCAAATATACACAGATCATAACATTTAAAGGATAAAACATGTCTTAGCACTCAGATCTAGCATATCCATTATCAAATCATATAATGATAAGTCATTTCATGTCTCATGATCCTGATCCAACATTGTATCCAAGGGTGTAAAATATGTTTCAGATCTATATCATAACCATAGCCCCTTACAACACAAAATATACTTTAGATAGAAGTATTCATGAAAAACCCTTTCCCTTGCACTTCTAACCTTTTGATTTTCTCCTCCTTATATACTTAGAGCCTCTGTCAATACCATGGACCAAAACAACACTTAGAACCTATGGTATTCTTAGACGAGATCAAGTAACTGTTATTCCACTCAATATTGTGGGCTAATACCATGGTATGGACCCTTGGTATTCTTTAATCTTAATTTTCCATCCCATATGCACTTTTCCTTCTGTGAAATTACATGCATACATATACGTGCCTTCTATTCTATGAACCTGTGTGTATACATGACTTAGACTAGGTTAAATAACGTATACAACTTAAAACATTCTCTTTCCTCAATTTCTTGATTCTGATTTGTAATCCTTTGTCCCGTCATCATGTTCTTCTATTCCATTACTTTGTTACTTCGGAATTGGCCTGTTACAATGTGAGTTGCCATCATGCATCACTTTATCATTTCTGAACTGACTTGTGGATACATCTGCTTATCATATATGTGAGTTTCCATCAAGGACAATGCCTGTACCATAATGCCAACAATCTCCCCCTTTGGACTTGATGGCAACCATATTGGTGTTTATCAATTCAAGTTGTAGAACTTGTTAGATATATCAAACAACACCAAGATACTCTCCCCCTTTGACATGAAGTGCAAAGGGAGGACCAAGATATTATCCCCCTTAGTACATGCTGAGATGCACTATACTATCCATGCTCCCCCTGAGTACATGCAGAGTCTATAACATGACTCTATAACTCAACTATGTGAGTATGACCTTCCTATTACCAACGAATCATACATACATAAATCACCCAACCAAGTGGGGATACATCAAATGTTCATACATGACTGGAAATTGCAATTATTACATCATCCTTCCCATGCATAGTCGGGGTACAAATTACATCATGTGTCCAAAAGGACTCATACATAATAGACTATGACAGAAAGGGACATATTATTACACCATAGATCTTTACATGACCTTTTCTTCAAATGAAATTAATAACTGAGACCATAGCTGAATTCAGCAACCATGATGCCAACAATGCATAATATTTTGAAGGCTAATGCTCCCCCTGAACCTCTTCTCCCTGTGCATTGTCAACAATTCCTTCATCAAGGCATATTCATCAATCAAATAAACATCAATGAGAAAAGCATATTAGCACATTGTATCCATCAACATTAGACTGAATAGGCATGTTAGAAACCAATTTTCAGTCCGACCCACTATTTTTCTATCAAAAGAACACATACGCTACTATCAGCATAGAAACTCACGTATATATGCGACTCTTCTTCATGAAATCCGTGTATAGTAAACAATCCTCTGATTTTGTACATGTAGACTGAGCAAACTAGTTTTAACAACAAGATGAGGCAGAAAAAACTTGCAACTTTAGTCTGAGATATTCAAATGCTTCTCTGGGAAGAGGTTTGGTAAATATATTAGCAACCTGATCTTTGGAGGGAACATACTCTAATTTAACCTTTTGTTCAAGCACTTGTTCTTGTAGAAAGTCGTACTTAATGGGTATGTGCCTGGTCTTTGAGTACATAACATGATTTTTTGAAATACTAATCACACTTGTATTGTCACATCGGATGGAGATGGGTGGAGAACATTTAATTTGAATAGAAGGATGAGAAGTCTAAGTGATTAAGTCGAAGTGTAAAGTGTGTCTGTGGGTCGTAGAGTAGGAGAAGGCTCTGCAGCTGAGTGCGTAGAGGCCTAGTAGTCCGCAGCTGAGTGCACAGGCGGGTTGAGTTTGTAACTATTGGAAGAATCAATAAAGAGAAGTTTTGCTATAATTTTGTGTATCTTTTCCTGGCTTAATGCATGATTGGATATAATTTGCAAGTATACTGTTTATTTAATATGCGAACCTGTACAAATGTTTTATATTGTTAAGTATAACTTAAGACATTTAAGTAGGCGAAGGTGCTTAATTAGTATTGGAAGATAAATAATATCTTGGGTAATAGCGCAAAGTGCAACACAACCCTTGGTTAGGGCTACGTGAAGGCTAGGTATCAGGCCATGAGGAACGGAAGGTGCATGAAGCCACCTACGCTTAGTAATAAACAAAGGACCATTCGAACCTCTCAAACATATCAAGGGTGCAGAAACTTGGTTCTAGCATCCTCCCATACTACTTTGGTTGAGACCTCAGTTCGTTGTCGAAAAGGGCCAGTAGTACAGGGATTTTTTTGGTTAATTAACTCCGAACTTGGGTCAGGCCCCAACAAGCCAAATCCCCTCTATGAATAGAGGCGATCCCTACTAGCCCAAATGGGGTCTAGCAACAATCAAACAATGCTACACTGCAGGTTCCTAGTTGTAATTAACAAGTGGGTAAAAGCAACCTACTTGGATTCCAACGCTATGTTTGTTGAAGAGATTATCCTCTTGCTCCTTCGCTCCAGCCGATCACAGTCCTCCACTATCCTCGCGGGCGGACACCTGCACAAGCAAAGAGAGAAAACACAAGCGTAAAATCTACTAAAAACAACTATGTATCAGTCAGGAAGGATACAATTTACATTAATCATTCATAGGACAAATGAAAATGGAACCATAAGAGTAGTCATCTATCTTTATTAATCAGAAAATAGAGTAAGGTACAGCTAAAGTCCTGACGCTGAGTCCTTCTCTAGAGGGTCCAACCGACATGTCTTCCAAGCATTCACCTTTGAAGCAAATCTCCCAAGTCAAAGAGGTCTCTCTCTCACATACAAGGCAACAAGCTCATGACCTTCCTCAAGCTCAAAGCAATCCTCACACAACACACCAAATGCCTACAAGAGCAGCATTAATGCACTAAGAATTCCTCAATCAAAGTCTATATGTTCCAAACTAGCTGCTCATGGGCAATGGAGGAGGCTTATAAAGGAGAAGGAGTCTCCATGAATAGGTAATGGATGAGCTTTCCCCAAGATAAGTGGATGGTCAGTCGAACAGACATTCCAGAGAAAGGATGGCGACCTCAACAATGCTAACAACCAAGCCTGGAGGGATCTGGAA
>APFE031360707.1:281618-330652 GCA_000404065.3 Pinus taeda | reverse complement strand
CCCGCCTGCATTCTGAGCCGTCTGGCCAGGGAGTCGAATCGGTTGGATTGGGGGTGGCCTCACTCGTCCAGAAGGTCGAGCTTGCTGGGTGAGAGGTGGCCCTTGTGCAACCGAGGTTTGTCCCTGGTGACCAGAGGGTTGCAGGGTGGTAGGCTGGCCTTGCTACATGTAAGGCAGGCCTCCTTGCCCAGAAGGGTTTCCTTGCTGGTTTACGGGTTGACCTTGTTGCCCATGAGGTTGTGCCTGGTTCCCGTAGGGCTGCCCCAAAGGGTAGCCTTGTTGGGTACCTGGTTGACCTTGTTGGGCGTTGGGTTGTCCCGAATTTCCTGAAGGTTGCCCAAAATAAGTAAACGTCGGACCACTAGAGACCGAAGGTTGTCCTTGATGAGGTTGTCCTTGTGGGCCTCCTTGCTGACCAGGGTAGTTTTGACCTGTAAGCTGTTGCCCATAATCAGGCTGCACGTAAGGTTGCTGACCTTGGTAAGGTGGTCCTTGCTGTCCTTGTCCTGGATAGTATACCCCGCCACCAAATGCGGTGGTGCCCCAATCCACGTTCAGCGGAACGGAAATCTCATCAAAAGGAATTTGAGGCAGAGAGGTGTACAAACGATGATTCTCAGCATCATAGTACGGACCTTGACTATCCAGGTTTTGGACATTACGCAAGTATTCATAAAATGCTTCCTCCTCTGTCATATGCTCAGGAATAGGAGGAGCATCACTTGCAGGGTGCACAACTCTAGAAGAAGGAGACGGTTCACCACTCTGCATTGGACCTCGAGATGGGCCCGCGGTAGAAGTGACAGTGGATGAAGCTGTGACCGCACTCACAACTGGAGTTGACACTGCGACACAAACGGTCGGGTTGGTGGGGACTGCCGTAACGGCAGTATGAGGGGCTTGGGAAATAAAAGATCCTGTGGTAGGGACGACGTTGTCTATCGAAGTCTATATGTTCCAAACTAGCTGCTCATGGGCAATGGAGGAAGCATATAAAGGAGAAGGAGTCTCCATGAATAGGTAATGGATGAGCTTTCCCCCAAGATAAGTGGACGGGCAGTCGAACAGACATGCCAGAGAAAGGATGGCGACCTCAACAATGCTAACAACCAAGTCTGGAGTGATCTGGAAGGTTGGCTGTTAGAACAAATTCGCCCAAACAGGATCAGCGCGAGTGCAAAACTGGGCTGGCATGCTGGCATCGCAGATCAACTATAGAGGAGGTCTGGTCAGCTCTCAATGGTACAAGCGGAGGGCGCGCTGTCCGTAAAATTGGACCAGCGCGGAAAACACGTGTGCTTACGCGCTGGCAGCGCAGCAGTTACACTAGCCTCCGCCGGTCAGCGCGGTTATTTAATGAACAGACGCGATGATTCATTTAACTTAGGCAAAGAGGGTTTTTAGCCATTTCAAGGAGCATGAGCTTAGGTGAATGTGGTTTTATAGCACAGTAGGGAGACTGACATGATCGCAGTGACATTTTACTGTGTAACACTAGGTATCAGGCCATGAGGAACGGAAGGTGCATGAAGCCACCTACGCTTAGTAATAAACAAAGGACCATTCGAACCTCTCAAACATATCAAGGGTGCAGAAACTTGGTTCTAGCATCCTCCCATACTACTTCGGTTGAGACCTCAGTTCGTTTTCGGAAAGGGCCAGTAGTACAGGGATTTTTTTGGTTAATTAACTCCGAACTTGGGTCAGGCCCCAACAAGCCAACAAATGGTTCCGTTTCCAGGGCCGGGATCTGCATAGAGATGTTTGATGTCGTATCACTGGAATCTAATAAAGAAAGGAATTGAAGAGTGGTTGGACAGAAAGATTCACGAGTTTGCAACGTAGGAAAAGAGGAATCCACGACTGTCAAAGGAAGAGTGGTTAGATTGCTACTTGCATATGGAGATCCACGAAATTTTCTTTGCATCCTTCCCTACTCAGTTGTACGAGTGGATCGTGAAGCTAGCAGATAGCCAAGGAAGGTGTAAACTCGACAAACCTATTGTGTGGACTCTAGAATTGGTGCACAGACTAGAAGCATTAGAAGATAAGATCACACGTGCTATCGATCACTGGCTCGATTGAATCATAGTAGGATTCATCACCGAATTCATGGTAGATACTTCAGTCAACTATCGGGAGGCAGAATGGTATTTCCTCAACGGACCGCGAGGTAAGTACGTTAAATCCTTGAACACTTGGATTAAAATGCTACTGTGTGAAAAACGGGTTATGCAAATAAATTGATGTTTGGGGCTATGCGGAGTGGGAAAATATATAGAAAAGAAGGTAGCACAAAACTAGAAACTAGACCCTTGATCTCACCTTTGCGAGGGGGCAAAGAAGAGCTTGCGAAGGTTTCGCCAAGAAGTGCGATCAATCTGATAAGGCAGAAAATTCCGTGCATACCATCCCCACCCACACCACACCAGTTTCACCATCTTCACCCTTGACTTCGCCCATACCACCTCTGCCACCACTGCAAAGTAGTATGTCCAACACGATAAAGCTACCAGTGTTCAAGGGAGTAGGGAATGAAGATCCAGACCAGTTTTGGTTCGTGATAAACGCTGTATGGGAAGCATAGGGTGTCACGAATGACAATATAAAGAAGGCAACTTTGGTCAGTACTCTACAGGATCACGTGCTGACTTGGTACATTAAGTATTCCAATGAAAATTTGAATGTGGAGATAGCGGATATCTAAACTGTGCTAAACAAAGAATTTAGTAGGCCAAAATCAGATGCACAATCGATCGTTGGATTCAAGGAAATCGCAATGTTACTAGGTGAAACCCCGTGGGAGTTGGATCAAATACTGAAGTGCACAATTCGTGAAGCAAACATGACATTAATAGATGGGCAACACCGCGAATGGTTTGTAGCGTCATTAACATCGCATCTACGGAACAAGCTGTCGCAACAAAGGCTAATCACTCAGGCTGAGGCTTTGGAGGTCGTGATGAGGTAGTTGAAAAACTTGTGCCTTGACATGCAGAGTTTGACACAAGACAAGGCGGCTCGCCCCAAAGTACATGATGAGGTATGGTGCGTGAAATGCAAGGGCCAAGGACATGACAAGGACCACTGCCCGGTGTTCATGAATTACCTTGCAGGAGGAGGGTCAATGCCACTAAGACCGGAGGCACAAGTAGGACCAAGTGCAGTGCCTGCATTATTGTGCGCGATTTGTTATATAGGAGGAAAGCATGCTACAGATAATTGCCATCTATTAAAAAACTTACGTAGAATTCACAGTAGTTGTTCTGTAATTTCTACAGGTCAGTAGGACAAGATCAGTGCACCTGTAGAAGTTATGAACTAATGATGAATCGAACTCCTACCTACAGAGTTCAGGCTGAAACATGGGCCCTCAATCAAAACACAAGAATGGCGCGCACCAGATTTTAGGGGCACGAACGAGGCCAAGGTGGAATGGGACCAGGAAGAGGTCGCAAATAGCTGATATGTTACAATTACACAGGGCCAGGACATTATGCCCGCGATTGTACGAATCTAACGCAGCCATCATGCTTGTATTGTACATTGTTTGATCATGAGATAGAGGACTGTCCAACACTGATAGTGAGGTTGCATGATAAAGGAGCACTCCAACCTCCCCTAACTTAGAACCTGCAAATTATGAGGTCTGAGCCGCGTGAGGAAGACCCTAATGTAAATATCATGCTTCGGAGTGGTATTATGACAGGGGATGACAAAGGCAAGCAACCTGAAGAAAGTACTTGGGTTCATAAGGCTCCAATGAAGGAACCAGAATTTGATTTGGAGCGCTCTAAGGAGACCTTCAATAGAAGCCAAGAGGAGCTTCGTTGATGCCTTCACTTTAGGAAGTAAAGACAAACTTAAGCTGGAAATGGACCCAACAATGCTCACTACATTCTCGGAGACATGCATGAAGTTGCTGCGTGGCAACAAGGCTATAAAGGGGCTGCAAGAACTCATAACTAGATGCGTTGGGACCATGCTAGGAGAACCGCGCGTAGTTTGGAAGCTCAGGAAACACGCGACACGAACAAGAATGGAAATGAGATTGACCGCATAGATCGAGGAATATGAGATGGATCAAGTGATTCTGGACCTTGGATCAGATGTGAACATCCTGCCTAAGTAGACATGGGAGCACATGGGAAAACCTGTGCTACAATGGTCTCCTATCCAACTGCGGATGGCGAACCAGCAAAAGATCCTACCTATGGGAAGATTGCAAGGAATCACAGTAGATATCAAAGGAGTGAGCGCGGTATCAGATTTTGAAGGGATAGAGATTGTTGATGACAACAATCCCTACCCCGCACTATTGGGAATAGATTGGGCTACTGACATGAATGGAGTAATAAATCTAAAGAAGCGCAATATGATCTTTGAGAAAAAATCACTACACGTAGTGGTACCTTTAGACCCTGCAGAAGGATCACACTACACAGAGCCAGTGCACGACTATGATAGTGACGACGATCTGTACTGCATCTACAAGATAACCGCACAGGAGCAATATTGGGTAAATCCAACCAAGGATGGCCGAATCTCTTGGGAGTGTGAAAGCTCCTGCACAACAGATTCTGACGAGGAGATAGAACGATGACAGAACCGGTTACACGAGGTAACCACGCTCAACTGTAACATGATGACAAGATCATTGTGCTGCATAGCAACAGAGGTAAGAGATATGCATACGTATGACGGGTTGAGTGAGGTGGATGAATTCCTGAAAAAATTTGAAAGAGAAGTACCAGAACAATAACATTTCAATGCTCTAAAATGGGTACTGCGAGCTACGCCCGCAAGATGGTGGGGTACGCACCAACAAAGTTTTGAGGACTGGTGGGAATGTAGAAGGATGATGCACATGTGGTTTGGGAAGCCTCTAATGCAATTAATAGACAAAATTATCGGAAGAACCAGCTTGCGCACCCACCTATCTAGGTGGATACAGGCATATGGTACAAAACCTGTGCGAATGCACACTGTCCTCATGGTAGGAGACACAATCAGTAAGTAGGTGCGGGTAAGGCAATGGCGCGAACAACCCCTTTGGTTGGGACCACAAAGTATGAAAAGACCAAGTGCACAAAAGAATATCCACGTAGAAGATTTTAGCAATGTACGCAAAGCACTGAACAAGGTTCACAATGTGAAGCAGTCTGACTGGGACCTATGCGTACCAGCAGTTCTATGGGCTTATAGGACCGCGTGCAAAAACCTAACGCAGGCCCTGCCAAGGCTGGAGTATGAAGAAACCACTGTAAGCCCTATAGCACTTGGAGAGCTTAGACTGTGCATGATAGAACCAGTAGATACGACGGTTCGTAGAACCTTGCAAGCAGAAATCCAACGGGGAAATTTTAGACTCCAAGAACTTGAAGAAGAAAGGGTACGATTAAGGAAGAAAAGTGCTCTGGTGGACGCGGAAGTCAAGAAGCTAGAGGACGAGATAAAGGAATATTTTCTCGCCAAAGATACCAGGGTGATCAGGCAGGATGCGTACGATCAGGATGAAAGGTTTAAGACCTATCACCGCAAATTGATCAGTCTGATGCCTTGGCTTGGACTGCACATTACTAAGCGAATTGACCAGGGTAGGACGTTATAGATAATAAAGTGTGCGATGCCGACCGTAATAAGAAAAGCTGTGTATTTTCTAGGGAACATGATGGATGATAGGATGAAACGTTACATGGGTGGTGTGACCACCTGACTAGCCGAAGGAAGTACAATCATAGTGCTCCAGGCAGTTGAAAGGAAGCACGGGACTATAAATTATTCTGCCTGGGAGCTATGCAATGTTGGAGCTGCACGCAGAAGCAAGGAGTCACAAGGTTTGTGAGCGTGCATGGGGGGCTACACTGCTATGCAGGTTGACCAGAAAGTGATCATTGAAGCCACTATTCATGATGGGATGCTCAAATTGAGACCAAATGGAGAGGGTGATAGGCATAGATTGGGGAAAATCTGCCACCAAGGGAGCATTAATGAATCAGATTTGGGGGGGAACGGTCGAATTCAAATTCAAAATGTGCTATAAAATACAAAGGGCTGCCCAACAAACAACACTTGGTCATTTGCAAATTGAGCTATTGAGTAGACCCTTGATTATTGTGTGTCGAGCGTTGATTGAGCCCTTGAGTTCGCAAGTGAAAGATTTCTGGACAGATACGATGGCAACAACTGAGGATGTTATGGAGAGAACTGAAATGAACGCTGAGGAGGCTGCACAGGCCCTAATCGTGGGGGATGCTCTGGAAGGTGTCGGGATTGTGGTAGAAATCCCAAAATCACCACACATGCCAAGACCCAAGAAGAACAAACAAGCGATAATTCTTGTACATGTGTCCCTGCGGAACCCGCTGCACACCAAGATGTCAATGGAGGAGAAGGGGGAAGCCGTCACCATAGAGACCGATGAAGAAGAGGAAGATGTGGAATACCTAATCATCGCAAAAGATGAGGATGAAGGCATGGAGGAGGAAACTCAGCCTGCGCACCCCTTGACAAAGTTTCCCACCTATGTCCCCTCATGAAAAGGGAAGGCTAAAGTGTCCAAGGACCTGGATGAGACCAAGAGCTCACTCCAGACCACACTCCTCCTAGACAACATTATGTTTGAGGGCATGCACCTAGGACAGGTGCCGAGCCTAAAATTCAAATATTGGGACCTCGCTGACCATGAAAAGTTCCGTCACCTTGAGACCAGGCACCTCATGAAACCCAGGCAGAACACTACGGTGGGGGTTATAGAACTAGAGCCTCGAAAGTGGTTGTGCAGAGTGGAAAAGACTGGGCTACTGATCTTGCTCTGGGTGTCACATTTCCACTACGCCCCAATAACCATTTTCGTCATCAGGCAGCTGCTTTGCCTGGTGCATGATGGGTGTTTGTGGCTGGAGGAGCCCATCTCCATCACGATAGACTTGCTTCATCACATCTCTCAGCTTCCATGCAAAGGAGACGACCCCGCAGACATCTCAGAGGGGGAGAGCAGTGACTTGGCCACCACGAAGGCCATGAAGAAAAAGTACAAGCTAGAAGAAGAAGAGGTGTTACGCCATCTCCTACATCAAAGATAAATCAATACGTGGGCTGATCCAAATCCTAGCAGGAAAGGTTATGCACAAGTGCTGTGCAGATGAAGTACTCACGCCGGTGGTAGCACTAGCTGAGCAGTGCATGGAGGGGGTCTAGTTTAACTGGTTCGAGTTCCTCTATAAGGAGTTTTTAGAGAATTTTCGTGAAGCTCAGAAATAGGGCAAAATTTTCCACTATGCATGGCTCCTGCTATCCATAGTGCTCATGGCAGGGGAATTACCAGAGGATTTTCAATTCCTGATAATTGACAGGGACCTGCCAGAGGCCACGAAGTATGCTTTGCTCTGGGCCACAAAGGATGCCAAGAGGATCCACAACAGTAAAATATTCTGGGTGTTCATGGAGATGAACTTCAGAATGGGGATCAACCATAAGCCACGGTTGTCACCCATTGTCTACAACAACCTATAGAGTTTTGTGGAATTCAAAGCGGACATCCACAAGATTTATATCAGAGTGTGCAAGGACTCAACTAAATAATGGATAAATCTACCCTTTGTAGCCACAGACGACATCATTTTTAACATACTGGAGGCATGGCCGATGGAATGGCGCACCCCAGACATCATGGACATCAAGAAGTCAACAGCACAAAGAAAGAAAGAAGAGGCCAAGCTGCGCATCGCACAGTTGGCCGAAAAGTGAAGGAATGAATCAGCGGCAGCAGAAGTACGGGTGGCGCGGGACACTGCACAACAAGCAACTGAGCAGGAAAAGGTCATAGTAGAAGCAACAACAACACAAGAGGCAACCATGAAAGCGGGCGAGGACTAAACAACGCCTTCGCATGGGATAGAAGTAGAGGAAGTAGAGACAGAAGAGGGAGGCACAGACCCACAAACCGTGTCAACACAGTTGAAGCGCCAACACCCTAACGAGTGGACAAGGTCATGTAAGAAGGTCAAGGCATCGAAGTTGTCTATTGACCTAATCACCCTAACTGAGGGTGATCTGCATGACATCGGCGAGATAGTGCATGATGTCACCTCTGAGGCTCTCCAAGATTTCAAGTAGGAGAGCCAGATTGTGTTGGGGGCCCTCAGAGCACAGTTGCAGGAATTACAGGCGCACCCTCCTTAGGCTAGTACCTTCTCGACTAGCCTCACAGTTGGAACAACAACATCAGAACAGATGTTGCACGTGCGAATGACGAATACGATAGTGCTGCTAGAAGGGGAACTAATGAAAACAAATGATGCCGAAAGGCCTATAGTTAGCGCGCTGAAGGGTCTTGGTATAATATGGCTGCACTCCCACGAGAGACCTTATATGTGTTGCAGGATGGGATAACTGTAGAGCTTCCAGCTAGGGAGAGCCGCGCACTGCAAGTCCTCAGTGAGAAGAAAATCAATATGGAACAATTGAGCTTACAGCGCGACGAATTGGTGACACAAAATCAACAACTACTACAGGTAATAGACGACGCTTGCCAAAGTGTGCCGGAGCTGGCCATCCCAACAGACATACCAGCAGAGGCGTGCATCCAAAAGTTAGCAGCAGGGGTGCGTGAGGCACATGAGGAAATGACAAAGGTTCAGCTGGAGTTGAACCTTCAGATTGTCAAGCTGCAGTTAAAGGCACAACCTTCCACCCCTATAAAAGTCAGAGAACAGCGTGCTAGCGCTATCACAGCGCGACTAGATGAAATTGGAAGTGCAGTGCGAGACTGCATCGACATGTTGGAAGAATCACTTGAGGTCCTCACAAATCTGTAGGAGGACCCCAACATCCAGCACTTAGAGATAGAGGCACGAGAACTCCAACAACAATATGACAACGTCCAAGTAACTGCGCAGATGGTGGTCCTCACTCAGAGGCTTGCGCGGATGCAATAGCTTAATGCGTTGAAAGAACAGGTGGATGCGGCACGACACAAGGAAGTAGTCTTGAAGGCGCAAGTTCAACCTTGGATCGATGAGGCCTTCACCATCACAACAGAAATTGAAGGCAAGCTCACACAAATGTAGGGGATGCATGCACTGATGTAGAGAATCACTTCCAACACAGAGGTCTTGGAACAACGTATGCAGTAGATCCAGGAAGCAGCAGCTAAGTGTGTTGTGGACCTTGCCGTAGTTCGAGAATAGTTGGAGGGAATCTGCGCAAAGATCTCTGCGTCGATAGAGTGACTCGACGACAAGTTACGATGTTCGTGTTGGGGGATTATTGGACATGGAATCCCCCCAAGGCACATTTTGGGGCTTAAAGCCCAAGTTTTGACCAAATCTTATTGTAAAAGCTTCGAAAATTGCGGGTGCGAGGCGTGAAAGTATAATAGAGTCATAGGGTTGTCCACCCTATTTTTGTAATGTAATGTTGGCTGGATAGACCTACCCATGGTTTGCAAACCATGGGACTGTATAAATAGAGTGAGGCTCTACGTGTAAAAGGAAACGAAGGAAAAGAAGAGAATAGAAGGATGAGAAGTCTAAGTGATTGAGTCGAAGTGTAAAGTGTGTCTGTGGGTCATAGAGTAGGAGAAGGCTCTGCAGCTAAGTGCGCAGAGGCCTAGTAGTCCGTAGCTGAGTGCACGGACCCTTGTAGCTGAGTGCGCAGGGCGGGTCGAGTCTGTAACCATTGGAAGAATCAATAAAGAGAAGTTTTGTTATAATTCTGTGTATCTTTTCCTGGTTTAATTCATGGTTGGATATAACTTGGAAGTATACTGTTTATTTACTACGCAAACCTATATGAATGTTTTATATTTTTGAGTATAACTTAAGACATTAAGTAGGTGAAGGTGGTTAATTAGTACTGAAAGATAAATAAGATCTCGGGTAATAGCGCAAAGCGCGACATAGCCCCTGGTTAGGGCTGCGCGAAGGCAGGGTATCGGGCTGCAAGGAACGAAAGGTGCGGGAAGCCACCTACGCACAGGAAGAAACAAAGAACCAATCGAACCTCTCAGACATCTCAAGGGTACGGAAACCTAGTTCTAGCACCCTCCCATACTACTTCGGGTGAGACCTCAGTTCGCACCCGACGGACTGTCGCTGAAAAGGGCCAGTAGTACAGGGAATTATTTAGTTAATTAACTCCAAACCTGGGTCAAGCCCCAACAAGGCATGTTTTGGGGCTTAAAGCCCAAGCTTTGACCAAATCTTGTTGTAAAAGCTTTGCAAATTACGGGTGCGGGGTGCGAAAGTGTAATAGAGTCACAAGGTTGTCCACCCCTAGTTTTGTAATGTAATGTCAGATGGATAGACCTACCCATGGTCCGTGGACCATGGGATTGTATAAATAGAGTGAGGCTCTAAGTGTAAAAGGAAACGAAGGAAAATAAGAGAATAGAAGTATGAGAAGTATAAGTGATCTAGTGGAAGTGTAAAGTGTGTATGTGGGTCATAGAGTAGGAGAAGGCTCTACAGCTGAGTGCGCAGGGCGGGTCAAGTCTGTAACCTTTGGAGAATCAATAAAGAGAAGTTTTTCTATAATTATGTGTATCTTTTCCTGGTTTAATGCATGATTGGATATAATTTACAAGTATATTGTTTATTTACTGCGCGAACTTGTATGAATGTTTTGTATTGTTAAGTATAACTTAAGACACGTAAGTAGGCAAAGGTGCTTAATTGATACTGGAAGATAAATAAGATCTCAGGTAATAGTGCAGAGCGCGACACAACCCCTAGTTAGGGCTGCACGAAGGCGAGATATCAGACTGTGAGGAATAGAAGGTGCGCAAAAGCCACCTGCGCGTAGGAATAAACAAAGGACCAGTCAAACCTCTCAGACATCTCAAGGGTGCACAAACATGGTTCTAGCACCCTCCCATACTACTTCAAGTGAGACCTCAGTTCACGCCCTGCGGACTGTTGCCAAAAAGGGCTAGTAGTACATGGATTTGTTTGGCTAATTAACTACGAACCTGGGTCAGGCCCCAAAATTCCAACACAATACTAATCGTGATCCCATATAAAATGCACCTCCACTAGTGTTTTTTCAGTCACCAACATTTCTATCCCAATCCACATCTGTATATGCATGAAGGGTGAGATATGTATCTTTAAGATACCATAGACCAAATTCTTGAGTTCCTTCAATATATTTGAATATTCTCTTTACAACCTGAAGATGTGATTCCTTCAGATTGGCTTGGAATCTTCCAACAATTCCTATCGCATGCATGATATCTGGTCTGATACCTGTTAGATAAAGTAGACTTCTAATCATAGATCTGTACTCTGGTTGATTCACTATAGGAAAATCATCATTAGAATTGAGACTACATCCTGTTACCATCGGAGTACATACTGGTTGTGAATCTTCCATTCCGTACTTATTCAGAATCTCCTTGAGATATTTAGTTTGTGAGAGAAAGATGCCATCTTTTGTTTGTTGCACTTGTAGACCAAGAAAATAGGTTAGTTCTCCAAGCAAAGACATTTCAAATTCTTGCTTCATAACAGAAGCAAAGTTTTAACTCATAGATTCTTCAGTACTGCCAAAGATGGTATCATCAACATAAACAACAATAATTAGTAGTTTATCATTCTCAATTTTTGTATATAAGTTGTTGTCTACGAATCCTCTTGTGAAGCCTTATTGTTGAAGATATTTGTCAAGATGATAACACCATGCCCTTAGAGCTTGTTTCATCCCATATAAAGCCCTTTTGAGTTTTCATACAAGCTTTACATCATTTCCCAGAATGAATCCTTTTGGTTGTTCAACATATACTTCTTCTTCTAGATCTCCATTAAAAAATGAAGATTTTATATCCATTTGATAAACTTTGAATTTTCTAAAACTTGAAAGAGCAAGAAACATTCTTATGGCTTCAAGTCTAGCTACAGGTGCAAAAGTTTCTTCAAATTCTATACCTTCTTGTTGTGCATACCCTTTAAAAACAAACATTTCTTTATTCCTAATTACCTCTCCATTTTCATTCAAATTATTCTTGAATATCCATTTTTTCCCTATAACATTTTTATCATGAGGTCTAGGAACTAATTCCCAAGTATCATTATTTTCAATTTGGTCAAGTTATTCATTCATGGCCTTAACCCCTTAACCCAACATTCATCTTTGCTAGCTTCATTTACATTTTGTGGGTCTATGGAGGATAAGAAGGCTAGATAACTAGAAGATCCTACAAGAGTTCTTCTTGTTTGTACTCCAGACCCTTTTTCTCCTAGAATTTGAGATTCTGGATGATTCTTTTGAACATACCTGGATGGAGCCTTTTCCCTGTCAGATGTATTTTCTTCTGATGCTTCATTGATTTCTTCCTCTATATCATTTCGAATTGATACGGGAAGCATTCACTTTCTTCATTATTACCATCTTCTTTTACTGATGTCACCAGTTTCAGGTTTCTGCATGCTTCATCGATTACAACATCAATGCATTCAACAATGTTTTGAAGTCTCTTATTATAACATTTGTATCCTTTACTTCTAGATGAATAGCCAAGTCTTTTGTGGGTTCAAACTTACCAAATTTTTCATTAGCCTTTTTGATGAAACATTTGCTTCCAAAAACTCTGAAGTGTTTTACAATGGGAAGATTACCATACCAAAGTTCATATGGAGTTTTATCACTATTTATACGTACATGAGCTTTGTTGAGAATATTTACTGCAGTATCTGTAGCTTCACACGAGAAGGTGTCAAAAGTTCTAGACTCATCAAGAATAGCTCGAGCCATATTATGAACTGTTCTATTCATTCTTTCCACCACACCATTTTGTTGAGGAGTTCTAGCAACAAAGAACTGTCTCTTTGTTCCATGTTGTTCACATAATTCAAAGAATTCATATGATATGAATTCTCCTCCCCGATCAGATCTGAGACATTTGATTTTTAGATCTAATTCATTTTCAACTAAAGCTTTGAATACCTTAAACTTTTCAAATGCTTCACCTTTATGTTTTAGTAACCCAACCCAGCACATTCTACAAAAATCGTCAATGAATAAAATGTAGTATTCTTCTCCACAAGGTGACCTTTTCCTTGTTGGTCCACACAAATCAGTATGAATGAGTTCAAGAGGCTTACTTTCTAATCCTTCTTTGGCATTGAATTGAACTCTAGTTTTCTTACCAAATTGACATGGTTTGCAGATGGTACTTTCTGGGATGATGATATCTGGAAGATCATGAACAACCTTGAGCCTGCATGATTTTCTTATTTGAGAAAAGCTTAGATGCCCCAATATTCTATGCCATAACCAATTCTCTTATGTTTTGCTTAGATAACATTGTTCTTGAGCTCCTTCTAGCATATATAGATTTCTTGGAGTTCTTGTACCTTTGATTATGGTCTTTCTTGTGTCAAGCTCACAAACCACACATTCTTTTGATCAAAACACAACTTCATTTCCTTGATCACACATTTGACTAACACTCAATAATTTATGCTTTAATCCATCAACATACATAACATTTCCAGCTTTAACCTTTTCTTTTAGATAAACAAAACTTTTACCCTTAATGATAGCTGGTGTGTCATTTCCAAAAGAGACGTTCTTTTCCTTTTCTGAAGAATTATATGAAATGGGTTTATCTTTATCACCTGTCATGTGTTTTGAGAATCCTCTATCAATGTACCACTGATTTTCTTTTCCTTCTAAACATAGAGTTATGCCACATCTTTCTAACTGTAGTTCCTTATTTTTCCATACCTTGGAGTTTGATGATGTTTTCTCCTTTTGATATGTTGGCCGAAATTTTCTCCTGCATTCAAATTCTTCATGACCAAAGTTATTGCAAAATGAACATTCAATTTCATCTCCAAGAGGTGAAAATTTATTATAAGAGCTTTTCTTGATTCCTGTCATGCTCCTTTGTTTTCTTGCTTCTCTAGTCATGATAGTTTTCTAAGCAACACATTGAACAACCTTATGGCCAAAGTTGTGGCATGAAAAGCATTGTCCATTAAAGAAGAAGTTTCTGTGATCATAAAATATTTTGGTATTGTTCACCTTTTGGTTAGTGCTTCTATTGATATTCACCCTTGGATTAAAATGAGCATGATTTACCTGGGGAGTACCTTTAGGCTTTTGATGAGGATTGACGCATTGTTAACTAGTTTTTGCTGCATTAAGCTAACTTTTGGTGACGGCTGAAGACTTTTCTGGTTGGGATGTTTCTTCAGTGTATCCAAGACCAAACTTTATAAGAGGATAATGTTGAACCTTGGTGATTTCGTATAAGGTTTCTAATCCTTTAGAAAATCTAAGATTCAAATATTTTTTCTTCTCAAGTTCCTTCCTTAGACCTACTACTTCACACTCTAATTTTGCATTGTGATTTTCCCTTTCCATGAGTTGATGTGTCAAAATTTCTATGACTATATTCTTTTATTCCAATAAGATTTTGAGTTGAGTGATTTCTTCAATAAAATCTTCTTCTTCTAAGGAATCCATAAACTTATCTTTTTCATAATCCATGAGTAGTTTAATATCTTGATCAGATTCACCTTCATCACTATTAAAGAAGACATCACTACCTTCATGAGTATAATAACTTCTTCCATTAACAAACTATTTCCTATTACCTTTTGTAGAATCCTTTCCTTTGTCATGGTTATCTTTATGAGGACATTTAGCAGCATAATGACCAATTCTACCACAAGCAAAACATTTGAAGGGAAGCTTACCTCTGAATCTTCCAGAACCCAATTGAAGTTTATTCACAAAGTTTATCTCATATTCTTCTGATATATATCCTGATTCCTTGAGATATTCCTTTTCTTTTCCCTTTGTAGAGGCTTTGAAAGTGACTTCTCTGATTTCTGATGGACCTCCTTTCCTCATTTCAAAGGCAGTTAAAATTCCATGAAGTTGAAAAAAATAATAGATTGTAGACCCTGCTTCTCTTCAATGGAAGATACTTTTGACTCAAATTTAGAAGATAGAGATCTTAAAATTTTCTCTACTATAGTAGCCTCCTTTATTTCTTCACGTTGATTCTTCATACGATTTACAATCTCATCTACTTGTAAGAAGTAACTAGCAATACTTTCATCACTATGCATCTTGAGAGTTTCATATTGAATTATGAGAGCTTGGTGTTTAACACATTTTATCTAGGAGTCTCCTTCGTAGCTCTGAATGATTTTGTCCCATATTGCTTTGATTGTGTTGAGCTGCATGACTTTGACAAATTCTGGTTCTGATAGACTTCCCAATAATGCATTGACGACTTTGGCATTGGTTTCATATGATTTCTTTTCTGTTGGATCTGTGGGGATTGCTACTGGATATTTGTATCTTCCTTCAACAATTTCCAAAACATAAGCTCCAAGTGACTAAATATAGGCTCTAGTTCTTATCTTCCAATATGTTAAGTTATTTCCTTTAAATATTGGTGGTCTAATAATTTCCATTCCATCTTGATTTCTCATCTTGAGAGATACTCCTTCAAGCGATCAAGCTTCTTCTGAAGGACCCGCTCTGATTCCAATTGTTGGGAAAAATACTGGGGGGGTGAATCAATATTTAAAATTTCACAATAATAATTTTATTTTTCAAACTATATACGCAATTTTATATAAACCAAATAGCGTATGTCCATGACTATAATGAATGAAACCAATGCATAGATAATAAACTTGTAAAACAACTAATTCGTTGTATGTTGAACTTAAATCAAAGAGTGATGCATTTACTAAGCAGTAAACAAATGCAGTAAGAACAGAATAAATCAACACACATAAGCAACACACATGAACACCAATATTTTTCAGGTGGTAACCCAATGTGGGAAAAAACCACCACTGTTGTCATCTCAGTCTTTAATCTTCTTATTATTAAAAGTGTTTACAAGTTTTGTATTGGTGCAGAATGTTTCCAGTATGCAAGCATCTACATGCTGAAGGCTACAACCTTCACTCATTTTCTAGCTTCTATTGGAAGGGAGATCCAACCCCTAGCTCTTGTATTGGTTGATATGATTACCAGTATGTAGGCTTCGGTCTATAGAAGGATACCACCTTCACTCATTCTCCAGGGACCACGTTTCACAAATTTTTAGATTGGATACTCCTAGTACACACCAACACAATATGTAGGCCACGTTTCATCAAATTTTCAGACTAGACCCATCTATCACCACTGCAATACAACCATCAAGTATAACTCCATCTACCAATCACTGAAACCCATCAACTTTGAAGCAAAACACAATCAATCAATCTGAACAGTCAGATCACCATCACCAGAACACAGAGCTGAACCCAGAACGCTGCATCAACAACCAGAACCAACTGCAACCTCAAAAATCATATGTCAGAATGTATACACTACTTCAATGAGGACAACCTACATGTATATGCTATTTTCTATAACCCAACCTGTGTATACCTCTAAAGATACCGAATCATTAAAATTTTGAACCAAAAAATGTACTAACCAAGGACATTCTGAAGATCTATTGTCATATTACAAAGTTCTAAACAGATAACAACAAAGATCACCCTTCTTACTCAATCAAACAGTCAGCCAGACTCAATCTCCTTATACAATTAGTTTAACTTCAGATATAATGAAGACATCATTGACAAACAAAGGTAAAACAATAGTACTAATTAGATAGATCAGTCATTTCTAAACAACAAGCCTTTCCTCTGCAAATGCTACTTGGAAGTGTCAAATCTGCGTGTATACGTGCCTTCACCAAGGTGAATTTGTGTATAGATATGCAAATAATTACTTATAACTTTGCAGCTTTTCAAGACTTTAGATATACCCAGATCATAACATTTAAAGGATAAAACATGCATTAGCACTCAGATCTAGCCTATCCATTATCATATCAAACAACGGTAAGTCATTTCAGGTCTCATCATCCTGATCCAACAATTTATCCAAGGGTGCACAAGATGTTTCAGATCTATATCATAACCATATCCCTTACAACACAAAATATACTTCAGATAGAAGTATTCATGAAAAGCCCTTTCAATGCACTTCTAGCCTTTTGATTTTCTCCTCCTTATATACTTAGAGCCTTTATCAATAACATGGACCAAAACAACACTTAGAACCTATGGTATTCTTAAACAGGATCAAGTAACCATAATTTCGCTCAATATTGTGGGCTAATACCATGATATGGACCCTTGGTATTCTTTAACCTTAATTTTCCGTCCCATATGCACTTTTCCTTTTGTGAAACTGTGTGCACACGTAAATGCGCCTTCTATTCTGTGAACCCACGTGTATACATGACTTGGACTAGGTTAAATAGGGTATACAACTTAAAACATTCTATTTCCTCAATTTCTTGATTATGATCTGTAATCCTTTGTCCCATCATTCTGTTCTTCTATCCCATTACTCTGTTATCTCGGAATTGACTTGCTACAATGTGAGTTTCCATCATGCATCACTTTATCATTTCTGAACTGACCTGTGGATACATCTGGCTATCATATATGTGAGCTGCCATCAAGGACAACACTTGTACCATAATGCCTACAATGTAAATAGAGAACATTTAATGTTTTATGATGATCCTGAATATTGCTCATAATTTGATAAAATTCTTCTTGAGATAGTTTAAGTTGTTCATTAGATATCATTGCCCCTTTTCTGAAAAGCTCCGCATCAAACTATTTGTCCTATAAGCTTTTAACCTCTAATATCAGTTGATAAATTGAACATCATTTTTTTGTAATTGAAACTGTAGGTATTTTCTTAATTGTTGAATTTATTGTTATAAGTGTTCTTCAAGATCTTCCAATCAATCTTGATGTTGTTTCAAAAGCATATAAGTTTTATTTTTTATACTCAACCTTCAATGTTGATTAGAGAATATTTTTGTTGTATATTATCTTCAAAAAAATTAATTCTTTCCTATTTTTTTTTAATTATCTCTTTAAGGTTTCCCATAGACCATTTATTTGCATAAGTGAATGGACCTATTGAATCAACAATTCCATATTAAATTCTTCCTAACTGAGTTTTGAAGCATCACAAATCATTACTTTCTTTGGTGGGAATGCTTCTTTTTCTTCTTCTCCTCTTCGGTCTTCCTTTAAATGCAACCTTTTTAGAACAACTAAATAAATAGTTGTTGAGGGTGACTTCTTATTCTTCAATTGGATCAATTGAATCTACGTAGATAATACTAGAAGAGGTAATTTCTGGATAGTTTGATAAGGGGGTTTTTGAAATTTCAATTGTTGCAATTGATCCTGAACTTTATTTAGGTTGATCTCCTTGAATATTTTTTGACACATGTGTACGGTCTAACTCCTAAGTTTGACTTTGTTGAAATGTGATTCAATCTACATTTCTTTCTGAAAGTCTTGTGTCTGAACTTTCTCTTTTTGAGTCTGTTGTGTTTGAATCTCTTCTATCTGCATATTCTCTATATGAGATTGTTGTGAATAAACATTCTTTGTTTGAAACTATGTTTGTACCTTCTGTGTTTGTATTTTCCCCTTTTGAGCCTCTTCTAACTACAACTTTTTTATTTGAACTTCCTTCATTTTAGATATTGGTTGAAATTGAGTCTATTGGGTTTGAACTTCTAACATGAATTCACTACCCAAGGATAAATTTCTTTGTCATTGAAACATTAAAAATTATGTTCTAATAGGACCTTCTGGGATCTCTTAAATTGTCTCAGAAACTTCTTCATATGATTTGAAACCTTGACAAAATTGATAAAATGGTAGGCCTTCATGTGCATATACTTTGAAACATTTCCGAGTCTTGCAATGTTCCTAAGAAATGTTGTGTGGATTATGTTACTTGAAAGCTATATCAAGTAGCTTCATTGACTCCAATTTTGTTGATTCTATCCTGGCATGCTTTGGGTTATCCAATGATTGAGATTTGTGAAGGAAACGAAATAAAATATAGATTTATAACCAAAACATAGAGATAAAAACAAATTTGGATTCTATTAATAAATGGAAAATGTTGAAACTATACAAATGCATAATGAAAACAAACTAGGTTTATTGGTGGTAGCTTATCTATGAGAAGTGATGTGATGGCTATGTGCCTCCGCATGAGTGAGTCACAATGAGGAAAAAGGCCCTTTTTAGTATTATAAGTAATGAGGAAACCATAAACATCCAAAAACCTAACACTAGGAGTTGAAACACCAAAAGGCTTATGGGCCCCACTGCGGTTAGTTGGTACATCAACTTCCCAGGGTCATAACTTTTGCGTACAATATATGTTTGGCATGTTTGGGAGCCTATTGGAAAGGTATAGCTAAGAATTACACATTTCATGATGACCTAGTATTTGCTTATATCCACATATTAGGTCACTACCATGTCAAAAAAACATCATTCAGGGACTCAAAATGGCCTCGAAAGTTTAGGACTCAAAAAGTTGTAGAAAAAATAACCAATATGAGAATTGTGCTTTGTGCCAGTTTAGTATGTGAATGGAAAGTGATGTCCATCTGGATCAGTCTTCCCCAATTATGAATTAATGGTATTTATTGTGTTGAGGTTCCCCATCACATGGGGAAACTTATTTTGAATTTCATTTCTAGTGATCCACTTTCATTAGTGAAGAAGATACCCAAATTTCACAACCTAATAGAGTTGGATGTGGTTCTAGCAGGTATCCTTTGTCTTGGTGTCAATGATATGATCCATTGTAGCATGTTCATTGCAGTAAATATTGAGTTATGTGGGGGAAAATTGCTTGGTTTCCTCTGAGTTGTCCAATAAAGGTGGATAATATGGTCGAAGCAACTTCACATTGAACACCTTGTGTAAGCCAAGGAAAGGGGGAATGCTCAATTCAAAAGCATTGTCACCCACCCTATTTCTTATTGTTTATGGCCCATGTCTGATCCATACTTATGTAGGAATAAAATGAAATACTTATTTATACAAAAACAGAGAGATACACTGAAATGAAACTTAATTTAATAGAAAATATTGAAAATGTGTTTACATGTAGAAAGGAAACAAACTAGCTCGGGTGATGATAGGTTATATTTAAGAAGAGATGTGGCAGATACATGTCTTCTGAACTATGCTACAATGAGGATCAGAGGCATTTTTATGATGAAGAAACCTTGACAAACCCTAAACATCCAAAAACCTAACCCTAGGAGTTGAAGCACCAAAAGATATGGGCCCCGATGGGGTTAGTTGGAATGCCAACTTCCTGGGTTGTAACTTTGGCATACGATCTTTGTTTGGTGCACATGATAGGCCATTAGAAAGGTCTATTCGAGGAAAAGAAAATCAATTGCAAATGTCATTCAAAGAGAAATGTTTACTAGTTTCCACAAAAAAATGCCATTTAGGGCCTTAAAACAACTTTGGAGGTTTAGGATCTGAAAAGTTGCAAAAATAGAAAACTGTTGAAATAGGAAATTGTGTTGAAAAATAAAAAAAAACTGATAGAAAAAAGTGGTATGGGTCCAAGTGGAATAGGTATCTAGCCACCAATATCCACCTAGAGCAGTCCTCCTCGCATAGAAAGCAATGGCCACCATTGTGTTGAGTAGTTCCAAGAGGTGAGGAAAATTCTAGTGAACTTGGTCCTTGGTGAGCCACTTACCTTGGTGTAGGAGCTAGCTAGCTTTGACAACTTGATATAGTTGAATCATCTATTGGTAAATGTTCTTAATTTTCATGTCCATAAAATTATTAGTTGTGTCTTGTTCAATGCAATATGGGTTGAGCTCTGTTGGTATCAACTGCTCAACAATGTTTTATGTGTCCAACAATGGTGGAAAATATGGTCGAAGGCGGTCCACATTGAATACTTGGTGCGGGACAATTAAAGGGGGGATACTTAGCTCAAAATCATTGTCACCCATAGCCTTGATGATGAAATAAGGCTCATATCGAAGTGGTTTAAGCTTCTGATGGGCTACGAAAAGATATTCCTTTTGCAAATGCAACCAACCTTGTCACCCACTTGAAACTTATGTGGCACCCGATGTTGATAATGGTGTTTTTTGTTCTTGGCATTGGATTTATCTAGGATATCATGAAATTTCTAGTAGAGAGCCCTATTATATCTATATTTCACATATGGAAGACTCTCATCCCATGTTCGTGGATGCTTTAAGTTGTACATGTGTAGTATGTGCACTATTATCATGTTGACAACTTCTATCTGGCCATCAATATGGAGATGGAAAGAAATAAACTTTTTGAGCTTGTTGTCTAACAAAAACTAGAGACTCTGCTAGAATTCACTTAGGAACCTACTATCCAATCTGATATAATGGTTCATGGGATCCAAAATTGTACCCACCCTTGTTCGAAGAAGAGTTTGGCAGTGTCTTTTGTTAAGATACTCTTCTTGTAGGAAGCTCATATGGCCATCTTATTAAATATGTCAATGACTATAAATACACATTCATTACCATGCTTGGTAAAAGGAAGGCTAGACATATAGCCCATGGAGATGGATTGCTACGGTTGGCTAGTAGTAGGCAAAGGAGTGTAAAAGCCTTGATTCTTATTGGTTGGCTTGGCAATGGCATGGGCAATGCAGGATTTGATATATTTTCCAACATCCTATCAAAGTTTTGGCCAGTAAAAATACATTTGCCCTATTGCCACTATTTTCTTAACACCAAAGTGTCCTGTGACCCGATTGTAGTTTGCCTCCCAAATTAACTTGGCATGCTCACTCGGAGGAACAAAAAGGTGTCTTAGGGAGCATAACAATGTGTCTTGGAGGTGGAAGTCTAGAACTTGGTTGATTCCCATCAACATCTGGTATGTGGTGGAAAATTCTAGATAATTTTTGTATAGTTATGCCCATCCAAAAGTCTCTTTCCCACAAGAATTGAGAACAATGGTCATTGCGACAACCGAGGACTGACTGAGGCAATATGCAATGTTATTGGTGTTTCCTTTCTTGTATCTAATGTTCAAATGGAATTAATAGATATGTGTACCATTTCTGATGGCGATTGTTTTGCAACTTTCCTTGCGTCTACATAAACTGAAGAGGTTGGTGATCTATGTGGATGATCATCTCCTTCCCTAGAATGTAATTTTCACATTTTTAGGACACCTATATGATGGAATACCTCTTTATCATATGTGGGGTATTTCGAAATAGTATTAGAGAGTGTATCACTTTGATAGGCTACCAGATGCCTTTGTTGGGTGATAGCTACACCAATAGCATAGTTAGAGGCATATATTCTCAATTTCAAATGGTTGTTACAAGTCTAGTGATGTGAGAATTGGTTCAGAGCAAAGGTTGTGTTTCAGCTCAACAAATTCCTTATATTGTGACTCGGACTATTTTCTTTTCTTTCACTCTAACTTTGGTAACTTGTCTCAAAGGCCAAGCGATATGAGAGAACCCCAACATGAACCTTCAATAGAAATTGGCAAGGCCTAAAAAGTTGTGAAGCTCTATTAACATCGTCGGGATTAGAAAATCCTGAATGACTTGGATCTTAGCTAGATCCACATGCATTCCTTACTCATCAATTATGTAGCCAACATATTGGACCTATTTCATGCCGAAGGAGAATTTATCTAAGTTTGCACATAGTTTGTGTTGGAGGGTTTGAAGAACTTATTGAATATGTTGCAAATTCTTTGCCTAGCTCTTGTTGAAGATGAGGATGTCATTCAGATATAAACCATGAAAGAGTTGGTGAAAGGCTGCATGATTAACCACTAAAAGAGACCCTCATTGGATTTGAAGGCTGTCTTCTATACATATGTGGGTTCTATTGGAACTTGGTCATAGTCATACTTCAAATCAATTTTGCTAAAGTACTTAACCTCCTTGAGTTGGTCAAGAAGGTCATAAATCCATGGGATAAGGTATTTGTTCCTTAAAATGATTTTATTCAATGCCCGATAACCAATGTAGAGTCTCTAGGTCCCATATTTCTTTTGCACAAGTACAATTAGGCTCCCACATGGTGAGGAACTTTTTGTGTAGGGAGGATGAAAAAGTATCCAAACAATGTGAATGATAATGTTTGAAGGCCTATTGATCAGAGGTGGTTAAATGGCCTATCACGGATTTCTCCCTAAAGCACAAAGTCATAAATGACAACTGATGACTGAAGTGCTTTACCTTGTGACAAGTCAGGATAAAAAGCGACTGATGAGATCATCATATGTTACAATACATTTACATCATGGTATCTTTGTTGAAGGAGGCATACCCATACTCAACACATAAGCTAACATCACACGTACAGTGATCAAAAGACATGTCCACGGATGACAAATTATGGACCCATGACTGGATGATTGTTTATATGATCATATCCATCATACATTGTGATCTTTTATTACTCTTGAAATCGCAGCCTGACTAGATGAAACTAGATATGGGGTCTTCTATCTCATTCACATGACCAACCAATGTATGATTCTAACCATGTGAATGAATGAGCTAGGTTTGAACATGGTAGACACCATATGATTACTGGCCAATGATGTAGTCACTAACAGATGAGAGAGAAACCACCGATGATGTTAATGGCTCTCAAGGTATTGTAGTGCAATCCATATGGTGTGAATAAGTGGTTTTATGTCAAACACCACACATAATCTTTGGGTCGAAGGCCAATGATGTAAACCTGTCACCGAGAGCAAGGAAAATTTCCATTGATGTATCCAAGAACTAAGGTACCAAGGTATGTTTCTAAGTCAATTTCCTAGATAATGAGCTAATGTCGACAGGAAGCGAACCATCGCAGGAGGGCCTTGATGTATCCCCCATGAATGACATGAAATGGGTATGATGATTTGAGGTAGAATGATCAGAATGATATTGATACAGAACTAGGCTAGGAAAGGTAGACATGTAATGAAGGCTTAAGAGTACTGTAGCAGATATTGATTGAATGACTTCTCTTAAACATAATGGCAACATTGAATGGAGATAGAAGCATTGACCCAAAACAAAAAATGGAGGTTTTGAAATGGTATGATTAACCAAAAGACAAGCATATTTCCCAACCCAATAGCCATGAATATGAAGTGGAAGAGTGTCATGTTCAAGATTGACTCATTGCCATTAACAAATGGAGTACCTTGTTTTTCGATTTTCCCTAACCATGCTAGTCAGTTCCTCTTTATTTTTTAACAAGCTTGAGGAGGATAACATATGATTGATCTGTAAGTCCTCTAAGAAAATTTAACAAACCCAGAGAATGAGTGGTTCACTCCCATCATGAATAACGAGTCCATCATTGCTCGATTTTTTTACGAGTCCAGTGAAGGTGAAAACTTGACATCTTTTTCATATTTATAGAGTTTGAAAAAGAGGTGAAAAATAAAACTCCAAATGTTCCTTTTCATAGATAGTCTCTTAGGTAAGAAAAGGCAGAAAATAATACCCAATAGAACCTCTTAGCCATGTTCGACTAAGGTATTCCTTTTTCGTAAGTAGTCTATTTTAGTCTGGAAAAGGGTTAAACTTATACTAAGTAGACATCTTTTCATTTACTTTAACGAGTTTGGAAAAGCACATGCTCGACAATCTTTTCATATTTTGGTAGTCTGAAAAAGTTGAAAGAGGACTCCAGGGGTTTCCTTTTTTGTAATTTTATGGAGCTCGAAAAGTGATAAAGTGTGCACCTCAGTGAAAATAATTTGTTCAAAACACAACAAAATCTGTCAAACAATTGTCGACTTGCTTAGAACATCACAAAAGGATTAAAAATACATGTTTTCATGGTAAAAATGGGTTGTAACTAGGTCAAAACATTAGATATAAATAAAATAATATAAGAACCAACCATAAATATTCAAAATGACTATTCATCCTTACCATTTCACGTTTACCTTCAATAGTGAGAGTTCTGAGTAGTTTTTTCCCTCGACATTTTGTAGCTGATTGCACTCAATCTGGTGGATCGTTTCAAGCACCGTCACTTCATGGTAAGAGCTAATACCTTTCTCTTTCTATTCATGATCCTATTTTGTGTTTTCATGCAAGTTTTAGGTAGTTTTGAGGGCCCTGGGTTTAATTAACTCACCCTAGGACCAACGCAGGCCTAGATGGTCGAAAGGTGTGTTGCATCTAAGTGAACATACACTGCAAGGGAGGGGTTCAATGCACTATCTCTCCTCATAGGGATGTGTTGGGCGCAAATCCAAAATGTGTTTAGCAGCTTCCCTTCAAACAAATTTAGTTTCATTACATGGAATGAATCCTAATGAGTCTCTTCTTGATGTTTCAAGTCTTCATTAGTACAAAATGGCCTTTATCTAGGGAGAAATAGAACAAGAAGAACAAGATTTAAATGCAACTAATGATCCTGCTACCATCCAAGCATTGAAAAATTGTGGATTGTTGAAATTCTTTTGGCTTCCTAGTATGAGGCAGCAGATGGAATTACTAGTGTATCTTGTTCATTCATTGGATGTTCAAGCACAAGCATTCATATTTGGGGAACATCTACTCTAGGTAATGGTAGAGGACATATATTTTGTGATAGGTTTTTCGATGAGAGGTTCCCCCATCTCTCTCCTAGGTGGGAGAAGGGGTGGAAAAATGGTGAAAGATTATATTTCCACTTACTGCACACCTCAAGCCAAGCCAACTAGGGATGGAAAGATTAAAATAAAATATGTGATCCATTTTCCCTTCAGAACGATCTTATTCATCATTTCCAAATTGTCAGGTAGCTCAACACTTCATCTAGCTAGTAGATCATACATGTAGTACAGTGTGGAGTGTTTGGAGCCAACAATATTCAATTGGAGCGAAGGAGTGTTAGTCAATATGAAGGAATGACTATCTAAAGCAATAGAGGGAAAGTTGAAAAACTTTATCCATCTTGGTCTATTTTTTCTCTAGAACGGGTCCCATTACTACAGCCTCAACAGATTACACTCGAGCCCATTGATATGAGGGTTACACAGATGAGGAGGTGGATAGAGCACATGTCCCATCATGTAGGTTCAATGACGATCAGTTTCTCACTAGCCTTCTTTGGATGGTTGCGTAGACAATTCATTATGATCAATGATTATCCATATGCAAGGATGGAGTTTCGTGACAACCCTGAGCTCATGGTTCCTGAGGGTGAGAGATGGGGTGTTACAGGTAATATATTTCAACCATTTGATTTTTTAAAGTTTTATAATTTTTTTTGTGTTTTTGATGTTTTTGAGACTAAAATATTGATTTCTTCATGCAGATATTAGGCCTGTTCAACGTATAGGTTCTTCATATTTCTGTTGTGCGGGAGAATAGCCACAAGCAGGAGTAGAACTAGTACAGGTTGTTGCAATAGGGTGGGATGCACTATGGGATTTTGATGTAGCCGATATCCTAATAGAGGTGGAGTGCCACATGGATGGGTTGACACATGGGATAGATGAGGCTGTGATCGACCAGATTCTGATGTGACTTTAGCAACCCACTATAGGAGTGCCTAGCCATATTTGTCAGCTACTGCACAAAATAACTTGTGTAGTGGCATATTATCATGAGCAATTTGATTAGTTTACTTACATATTTGCATGTAGTTTTTTATATGGGTCATGTGCCCATATGTGTCTCGGGCACAAATTTTGTACAACCAGACTTTATATATATATATATATTATATATATATATATATATATATATATATATATATATATATATATATTATATATATATATATTATTATTCAATGTTTCCATGTTCCTATTATGTTTTCAATAGATGTGACGTGTATTGAAACTTATTTACATTCGTTTCAAATGTCTATCTAAAACATGATTACCAAGTGCATCTGTTAATGTGTTTAAATTTCTAGAAATGTGTTCATATTGTATGAAATCAAAATCTCTTTCTAGAAGGAAAACCCTTAAGAACATGCGAAGGATGGTAGGACTTCTAACTAAATAAACATTAGCGAGTTGTAGTACCACGAGTTGTGAGTCAAGTATGATGACTAAACGATGCATACCATGTGAAATAGCATCAGACAACAGATAGACCATTGTGTTATACTCAACGATGTTGTTGGTAAAGTGACCAATACAAATCCCTTGTAGACTCACTAAATCGCCATTTGGAGCAAATATAGGCCATTTTGTAGAGGATAAGTTCTGAGTACTATGGATAACAAAAATACAATTTAAGGGATGTCGACTTCTATAGACCAAACATAAAAGGGATCAACAAAAACCGTAGGAAACTCTAAAGAGACACACTGCAAACACACTCAACACACTTATACAATATCTACACATCATATTGTGCATGAGATCAAGCATAGTATTTCTTTAGGTACAACCCATTTCTAGGTTGCGCCAGTGGAATTCCATCAAAATCGACTAACTCGTTGGCCCCTTTTGCAGGAACACACTTGACAATATATGGACCTAACCACATAGGTTGGAACTTTGCTAGCCCTAACTTATCAGATTCTTGATCATATAAAGTAACAAGGTCTCCTTCCGAGAAGACATGAGGCTTGACACTTTTTTCATATTGTGCCTTGATACATATTTTATGAGCTTCATTAGCTATAGCGGCATCATTCTTTGTTTGATCATAATTGTTCAAATGTAAAATACACTCCTCTTCTATAGAAGTGGCAGGAAGAATTTCTATAGCTAGTTTTAGTGACAAAATCTCACATTCGATTGGAAGGATTGCTTCCAAACCATTAACCAACTGAAAGAGTGTAAATATGGTAGCAGTGCTTACTGAGGTTCGATAAAACCACAAGGAAGCTATTGTAATGGCTATAACCACCCTCCAAAATTTTGCCTTAGCCTATTTTGGAGCCTCCCTACCAACCTTCATAGTAGCTTGCCTTGCTTCGTCAAGTCCTCAAGCTTCAGTGTCTTTCTTGCTCAAAGGCAGCTTGTCGATCACAGTTTGATCTTTTCCCTTCACAGGTTGCTCACCCAGACTTGGTCTAGATGTACACTGAGCAACTTCCCCTTGAAAATTGCACATTTTTAGAGGGAAACCAGCCTTCCCTCCAGAAATTGCGCAATCCTCTCTGACAGCCCGCTGGGCTCCAAGATTATGTAATCTTTCTAGCCAACCTTCCCAACAGGATTTGTGCAAATTTTCCCAGCAACAAGCTGTTCAACTCAAAATTTGCGCAAATTTGGGTAGAAGTCAGCTACTTTGGCCATAAATTGTACAAATCTCTTGGGCAGCCAGGCCAACTCCCAGCCAAAAATGCACATTTTTCTCCATCAGTCGAGCAGTCTTTTGCATTTGCAGCTGAGTTGACCGGTTCCCTTCGGGACTGAGCAAAATAGACTTGCATGCATGGGCTGCTTCTCCCAAGGTAGCATGCAAAGACATCCCTTGTTTCAGAGATCTATGTGTAACAGTTGGAGGTTACATGCAAGGAGAAATTCTGAAACCCCCCACCAAGTGTCGCTTCCCCTAGATTCGTGGCATGCACATCACAAACTCGATGTTATCAAAATTCATCAACCGGATTCTCTAGATCTCATACCTCACATCAATCTTGCAACTCTGACATCCCACATCACATATAGGAGTAGTCGACACATTCATCTCAACTGTTTTGGGGTAAGCCCGCTTCCCATGCCTTGTGTTGCATTTTTGCTGCTTTTTGTGTTTTTCACTTGTAGGAGTACTATTTGCTTGATTTATTTGAATGCTTGTTGTCGTTTACATATATACTATCTTGTCCTAGCTTTATTTCAGTTTTCATTGCTATCTCATTGCTGTCGCATGCATGAAATTGTTTTGCACGAACGTTTGCCCAATCGACGAACTGCCTCACCTACATGCATGTTGATCTGTTTGATGAATCTTTCGTTCATGTTTCACATGCACTGTTGATCACTTCTTCTATCTCTTAGTGTCACCATCCCACTCACTGACTTATTTGCTTTTATTTACCTGTCGACGAGTCAAACCAACCTTAGCCCGGGCTCTACCTTCACCGAGGCTGAATTGTGCAATATGGGAAAGGAAGGCTCACCTTCCTCTCCAAATTTGCACATTCATTCCCAGCATTGGCCTCTAGGATTGTTTTGCACATTTCTGGAGGATAATGGCTGCTTGGCCCAATAAATTACGCAAATCTGTCCCTACGCCAGTAGTCCTTCTCAGCTGGAATTGTGCATTGCACAATCCCAACAATCATCAGCCAAATTGGACTGTGCATTGTGTAGTTCCAGTAGTTAGTTAGTCTCCCAGTAGCTCGGATTGTGCCTTGTGTAGTCTTGGCAGTTGGTCTCCCGACTTCCCAACTGAAATTGCGCAACATTCATGATCATTCACCCAGGTATGATACAAGTCAGTTCTCATGTTCATTTTGGTTTTCAACTAACAGACTGCTTGCCATGAGTGTTTCCATCTCTCTAGGTATCGCAGGCATTCATCTACATCTCAACAGTCAGGTACAATAGTTTCCAGGAGAGTAGAGACGAAGACACCATTCAAAGCACGCTTGGGGATGCAGTCGATCAAACGTCCATGGAATTGCCTACCCACGAAGACATCAAGTTGTTCGTAGACAAGGATATCAAGATATGACGACAACAACATCACAACAAGAAGCATCCTGAACAACAATTGAAGAAAACATACCAAATGCAATGAATGCAAGAGGAGGGTTGTTGACAACACGGAGGCAGAACAAGGTTGCAAGATCATGCAGGTCCATTGATGATGAAAGCAACTTTGGAGACTCCGGCTATGAAGTGACAGTGCAACATGAAGATCACACCAAGGCAGAAGATGGAACAAAGAAGGAGTTGCATGTGCTGAAGCAACAACTCAGAAAGAACATGAAGTTGCACAAATAGACGAATGAGTTGTAGTAGGAACAAGAACAATAGTGGGCGTAACATGTACTCACGGATGAAACTACACCCGTACAAGTTAAGGATCCATCCTAGTAGTTGACATAGAGCAGACATGGTGAGTAGTGTTGTTGATCGCATGTAAGGGATTCGGCATCATGCATGTCATTGAGCGCGCACATGCAATCCAATCCATTCAACGCACTCACCAAGGTGAAGACAAGAAGCGTGTCCAACTGGAGCTGAACATGTATTTCAGCAAGTTGATGCACATGCCCACCAATACGCACTTTAAGATCAACACAGACACCATGCATCAGTGTGTTGTTGGTTCAGCCACACCCAAGAATACCATGCACATGTTAGTAGATGAGTTGGATGAAAGGGTCGAACCAATGCACCTGTTGCAATGGAGGCAAGAGTTCGCTTTAGCAAGATGTCACCATGAGGTTCATGCACACCATCATGGATGACCAAGCTTGGCATCAACTCACCACCTTCACCATCACAAGCATGTCAAAGAGTTGGTCTCATCATAATGGACCGAGTGTCAATGATGTATTGCAAGGCTTTCTCTAGCCATGTTGTCTCACATGAGTACATGTGCATTGTAATGTTGAGTCATGTCAAGTGTAAGTCAAGTGTTAATGGTTGGATGTAACAATCATAGAGTAGGTGAAGAGTCATGAGGGTAGTTGACTGTCACAAAGGGGAATGTTAAGGGTCACCCCACCCTTTGCTATAAATAATCCCTCATAACTCATTGTAAGGGATTTTGGTCAGCCAAGCTTCTACTAAGACTAGCTTGAAGAAGGTTTGGACAATATTGTAACTCATCTTGGCTTCTCCACTGCACGGAGCTAGTACATCTCTTTGGAGGAGTAGGTGGATGTGGCTGTAATGTTCCTCTGTTGGGGCTAGCAGGTTTACATGGATGTATTGTATGATTGTGACTTACACTTCTTTATATAATAAGAGCCAACACATTTTCGTGCATATGTTGTTATTGTAGTTGGACTGCTCCAGTTGCTTTAATGATATATGTTGTTTAACTTACTGTTGTGGTAAAACACAACCCCCCCATTTTTGACCTGTTCACTTCAAATAATGGGGAACCTTTCTATAAATTTTTTGGTTAAACACCTCTTAGGAATTTTATTAAGTTGATTATCCTACGATTTTGTTAATTTTTCATTTTCTTTAGATTCTTGTTTTGATTGCTTTGTTAAAATCGATTTTTTATAAGCTTCCCACTGATGCTTGTTTTACCTCATTTGGTCAACTAATTTGTAAACGACACTCCTTTGAAGTCTAATCATTTATGTAACTTGGGTTAAAATGCGTAAAATGTACAATATTCTATTTTTGTAATTAAATTAGTTCAATAATGCATTTATTTTAAATATTAACCCTTATTTAGTTATTACTAACATTTTTAATTTTTTTACTTATACAGCCAAATCATGAAGCATTGAGATTTCAGTGATTTACTTCACTTTCCAAATAGATTACTAATCTCAAAAACTCAAAAAGTCACAGTGCTTATAGTTTATATTTATATTTTTATCAAAATAGCTGTAGTTTAGATAAAAAAATACACTTTAGATAATTTCATAATTTAACTAAATATCATTAAAATAAAACTAAAATAAAAAATTGATATTTAATATTAATTTTAAATTAATTATTATATAAATATATTTAATTTAATTAAAATTTAATATATATATATATATATATATATATATAACAGGATCGATACATCGCATCGCAAGTTTTCAATCACAATATTATTACAAACCCCAAGAATTCCATTTTTGCGATCATGATTAAAATTCAAGGGCATGTGGTATTACTTAAGCCTCCTTATGTTTTGTTTTTGAGTAAAAAGTCGCTCATACGTGAGTGAAATGTGGGAAGTAAGAGTAGTTATAATATTAATATAGTTTAAATTTATAATTAATATTTAAATTAATTAATATGTAGAGTATTAATTAATTTAATTAAATTATAATTAATTATTAATTAGATTAATTTGTTTATAAATAGTTAATTATATGTTAATTAGTTAAATTAATTATTAAATTAATAAATAGTTATTAAATAATTAATTTAATTTATGATTAATAATAAATTAGAATTAATTATTAAGATAATTAGAAATTAATTTAGAATTAGATCTTTTAATTAAAATTTTGATTTTTTAGCCTAGCAATAAAAATTCCAGAATTATGTCAGATTTGACTCATCAACTTTGGAGATTTATAGACTAAGTTTTACTTGGCCAAATGAGGCCCATAACGACTCATTGGAAAGATAAAATCAAGGAGAACATTTCTGAGGAGGTTTCACTAATAGATTTGGTCATTTATTGAGTCGAAAATCAGACAGAAGATCAAGTTCCAAATTTTTAAAAACAAAATCAAGTTTCTGAGTTTTATTTTCTACATTTTCATTTGTCCAAGCATTTTTTGAATGCAGATCCATTCGTTAATGATATCCTTGACCAATTAAACCATTCTAGGCATCAATAGAAAGTTTATATTTTATTTTCAATTATTTAATTAATTGCATTTGATTGGATTTGTTTTAATGCCATAAATGACATTTTGATTTTATTATTACATCTTAATTTATTTTGATTTCTTTTTTGCAGGAAAACAGTAGAAGAGATATGGAGAAAAAGATCTCAATCAATGAGAATGCTCTAGCAATTAAAGCTGCGAATTTTGAGCAAATAAAATTGATTGGATAGATTTTTCTTCAACAAACTTTCCTCTTAAAAATACCTTTGGAAGTATTATAAATGGCAGATTGCATAATGCAAAAGGGGTTGCTTTCCTTTGCAATTCTAGAATTCTAAAAGCACTTATGTAATAGAGATTTAGAGTTGTAGGTGGGAGGAGTGGAATCTCAGATCTAGAAATTATTGAGTTTTTTCTTTTACATTCTGAGTTATATTTAATAAACAGAGTTTGCACTATTGTAGCTTTGGTTTTGAAAGCAAAAGCTCAGGAATAGTAAAGGACTATTAGAGGCCGGAGCTGGAGAAATGGATTCAATAAATTGATATTTCGAATACTATTGTTTTAAATGTTGGTTTCATTTTATGATGACGGAATTGTGTCAATTTACTTACATGTTGTGCACTTTTGTCGGTATGGGTAATTTGTCTCTATTTTATGTTATTATTTATCTCTGCTTTTATGGGATGAATTCTAATTTCTGAGTAATTATTTACTCATAAATCTGTCTTTTAACACTGGTAATAAATAGTGATATGTTGTGAACTTCTTTCGCATATTATTGTTTAATAATTCAAGTTACTGATTAAATGATCAAAATCATTCTGAGAACTTCTTCCTAAGTGTTGTTGATTGATTATTTCAGTTAAGAGGTTTCAATATGATGTGTGCAGTATTCATAAAGTCAATCAATTGAACTACTTCATTAGCTTGATATTCATTACAAGCCATACATTTTTAAATCCCAATACTTTAAATAGTTTGCTTTTTGTTGGGTTAGATCTATATTTGTCTAATTGAGATAGGATTTAGATAGTTCCTTTTGCTTGCATTTTAGAATAAGTTTGCATTTAGATTAATTTCTACATTCTTTTAAGTCATCTTCCCAAAGAAACAAACTTTAGTAGTAGATTCGCTGAGCCCTAAATCAACTTAAGGATCACTTTCTTCCTTGATTAGCAAGAGGGTTGATCTAATGTCTCTTCTCCATTTGTGAATGAAAGTCTATTTTAAAGCCATTAGAGATTGAGAGAAGGTAACTGCACTTAGTTGAACAAGTCGGAACCACCATTCCAAACGGAAAAAGAGTTGCTTTAAGGTCCAGACTAGGTGGTCATCCCCCATGTTGTAGCAACAATTTTCGAGGCTTCAACATTTTGGTGCTAGAAAAAGGGCCTGAAACTTGTTGTCTATTAGAGTCTTCTAAATTTTAACATTTTATTTAAATCACAATGGCTCCTCTTAAACTTTTAATTTGGAGTTGTATCCATGGGCGTTCATCTTCCAATACTCCACCCGAAGTAGTAAGACTCTTATCTCAAGTAAAATTTAATGGTAAGATAAATTCTTCCGCTTTTAATCATGTTTTTCAATTTATTCAAAATGTTTCAAATTATGATTTTCAAGGAATTGATGAAGGCATTTTATGCAGAATTTTTACTCTCATATTCGCGGCAAAAGCCAGAAACTAGTGTAGAACTCTTGTAGTTGTCTCAATTCACAACTGGGATCAATTTGTTACAATTTTCATTTGTAAATTTGACGGCTATGATTATGAACAGGTATGTGAGGAAATTTAATATCTACAAAGATTTGAAAATTAGTTTGTTAGAAATTTTAATATTTGATTTCGTTTGAATTGTTTAAGATTTAAAGTCAAAAATAAACCTACAGAAGAAAAATCACTAGATTGGTTTGAACATATTTGCTCTCTTTCTCCCATTTCTAATTCATATGAAATTAGTTCAAGCTTTGTTCTATCCTCTTCCAACATAAATAAGAATTCCAATATGGAGGTGAAAATAAATTATGATGAAATGGTCTCACAAAGCTTAGAAAATATTTCTAATCAAATGCAAGAAGATAACAACAATTTTGGAGAAAGCGTTGCCTTGAAATTTGAAAGTTACTTTGCAGTGAATTCAGAAAATCAAATTGCAAATTATCAAGTGCAAACAACAATCAAAGTAACTAATAACACACAATCTGCTGTACAAAATTATAAATTCTTTTATGATGAGCAAATGCCAAATTCAGAGAACCAAAGCACAATTCTTTAAGAAAGCACGAGTAGACAAAGGAATGATCTACAATCTAAAATCTACAATGAGCATAATGCATAAGAGTTCTAAAATAGAGACATTTTTAAATGCATTGTTTCAGATTCACATTTTTCCCTTTATCTTGATATTTTTAATGATGGTAATTTTTTCCCTCTTGGTATTAATGATATCTGAGAAAATAAAGAGGTTGATCTAAATGAATTACCAATAAGTTTTTATCAAGATAGAGAAACAATTATTGATCATTCTTTTGCCATTAATGAACATGAAATTTTTATTCCTCATTGTTTTGATATATTGGACAAGACCAAAGGGGATTCTAGAGAATATTGTGAAGTCATTTATGATAATTACTCTGACATTGAGGATGTTGATTTCTATTCTTCTCAAGGGAATCCTCATAATAAAATTCAAATAATATCTGAGAATGAGGAACATTTTAGAAATTATTTGAACCAACCCTCATTCTAGAGTAGAAAATTATCTTCATGATTTCACTATTCGAGAAAACATTCCAATTTATAATTCATATCATGATCAAGCTCTCATTCCTACTCGTAATCATAATTTTCTTTCTAAATCACAAGTTGGAATTGGAAATTACTCAAATTCTATAACTCTGGTCAATCCTTGTGAAAAAAAATTATTTTAAAACAATCTCAATTGTGCTGTAACATTAGTTGTATCAATAGTGATTTCATTTTATTTTTTATTTTTCACTTATTTTGTTTAAATTTAGATTTATTTTCTGATTTTATTTTTGATATATTTTTTGACACTTTATGCTCGCATATTGAGCACTTTAATATCAAACACTCAATTGATGCATTGCCCTATTGGAAAATTGAAGTTTCATATTATAATCATGAACATCAAAGTCTATTAATATTGCAATTTCAATCAATGCTAATGTTTTATCAAAAGCTTCTATCTTCATAAAGGCAATGTCAACAAGAGAATGTATTTTTACAATCTGGCCAACAATCTAATCCAATTAATAATTTTCCATTTTATTTGACAAATTTCTATCCATTTTTCATTAGCCTATTTGAAAACTGTTTGGAAATTTTTTCTTCAAATAAGATTGTTAATAGCTTAACATTTGTACATAACATTAACAATTTTTTCCAGGCCTTTGAATCTAAAAGCTCATATCCACAATCTAGCCTGTCATCTCCTCTTTTAAACATTTTCCAATCTTTAATGGAAACCCATCTAGGTTTTGATGATCCAATTGGAATTTAGTTGGAAAAGACATTTTAAAAGAAGGTGATTGTAAATAAGTCGCTAATAATAACTGTGCATTCTGATTACAGATTTAATTTTCTTAGTTCAATTATATTTGTATTTTTATTACTAACATTTGAACTGTACATATGTGCAAGAATTAAAATAAGAGAATGGTTACACTAGAAATATGACTATACCTAGCCATTTTCCTGCATATGGTTTGAATAAAGTAGAATTAATGTAGTTAATTTATTTTCAACAGTTCTGCAGATATAAATAAAGCAACCAATCAACCCTTCTTATATCATATACATGTTCGGGGAAATATTTTCCTCTCATTAGAAAATTTCTGATTCTTGCTTCCCATTTTTAAATCAAAAATTTCTTGCAGCAATACCTCTACCCATAACTACATCTCTGCCTATTCCGAATAATGTCTTGACTTTAATTGAGTTTGCACTTGGCACCCATTACTTCAAAAACCAATTTTCTTGATTTCGAGATGTCCTTATAAAATTTTCTTCTGAAATTTATTTGTTAAAGGTTTTGAGGATACAAAGCTTCATGATCTCATTAATCACATGAAGTTTATGTTATTTTCCTCGAAATTGGTTAAAATAACCTTAAGGGTGTCCATGCTACTATGTGCACACATGTGAATTTGTAATTATGTTCTTTCATAATGTGTGGCTTTATCCCATTCTGATTTTTAGTTTATTATCTAATGCTGCAATACAGATCATATTTATTTACTCTTGGCATTATTGAACAGTCAGTGTAACAATACAAGTTTTTCTCAAATTAATTTAGAATGAGAAAAGGTAATAAATTGCTGTTGTCATTCAAAAGGGAGCACGTTCTCATTTTCATTTTTGATGAATTCTGTGAATTTCAAATTTTCTGAACATGAATAATTGATTTCTTTCAGCTTGATTGCCCACTCTAATTTAGAATAAATAATGAGATGATTTTGAACAAAGTCAGAATTTTGATAAATCGAAGGAAGAATTTGAAGATTCATGAGGTAAAATCTACAAACAATTTTCTTTTAGGTACACATTTACAAGTTCATTTTCATCTATTATTAGTTTCTCTTTTCAATAGTTTATTTTTATTCTTGTTTTGTTTTATTTGCAGGTTTTCATTTGTTTTCAAAACTTGAAGTAAGCAGCAAAACCAGTTCAAATTTGCAACAGGTTCAGGGAAATTTTATTTGTGATTCATTAGAATTTGAGCATTCTTAACTTTTCTTTCATTCATTAGAAAACCCAATTGAAATTTAAAACAATATCACAGGATTCATATCAGAAACATTTCAACTTGATTTTCATATTGTTGATACTACAGTGAATATATATTCGCAATATTCCCATCCTGCTCATCTTCGTCAATGATTTCATTATGATATCACAACTATTTGTATCGTAATATTTCATTGGAAGTAGCTCTTAGCATTTTCTGATAACAAATTACTAACGCAAAACCTCCGATGTGTTACCTCACTCATTCTCTCATAAGATGCTATATCGCATTTCGCATATCAGAGTTTTTTAGTTGAATATACTTCCATTATCTTGAATCACTTATCTCTGATAAAATGACTTTACCAATATTGTGATGTCCACATAATTCGGGACCTGATATCAAATTTAAATTAAGTTCATAAAAAATATCGTGTCCATTCAATCACAATAATGGTAGGGGCATAATTTTAAAAGTACCAATGTCTCGGATCCGATATGATATTAAATTCTCATAATAAATCTATCGGGTCCATTCTTCATCACATATCGGTGTATCAAGAATATTATATCCTGTACTTAATTTTTCCGATTGCCAATTTCTTTTGAGGTCCCAAGCTGGTCCCACCTAAGAGCCACATCATCCATTGCATTCTCACTATCGTAAGAATCATATTGGTATTTTCGACATGACTATTTTCTGATATTCCGATATGCCGATATCGCAATCCCTTCATCGCATTTTTATTCATGGTCATATCATTATTCCGAATCTGCGATGCGCATTGCGCGATGTGCGAAGTATAAATCACGATGTGATTATTCCCCGATCCTTGATATAACAATTATTTAATATATTCTCCATCTCATCGCATATATTCTCATCGCATGTTCTCATATCACCATTTTTCCATTGCAACTTTCGATGCGATAGACTTCAACACGTCTCTATGCCATTAACAATTAATCAATATATGGTATATCAACAAAGGTGAAATTTTGTAGATTGAACTTTAAACGTGATGAAGAAACATGCAATGCAAATCATCCGATAAGGCATTGTGTTACTTTAAAAGCAATCTTGGGTAACCATTATGATACTAAAGCAATTGATGACAAATTTGCAGCATATTCAAATCATTTCAATTTCTCATATATTTCAGTTTTAAATATATAATTCCTTAATTAAACATGAAATTCAAGACCTTTCTATCCTCACATTTAAAGTTCATTATCTTGGATTTGGTCTTAATTCTGGACAATTTATAAAATCATAGAGTTTATATGAAATTTATAATATTTTGAGAACATTCATCACTGCATATTCTCATTCTCATTTCTGATGCATTTGTTTTAATCTCGATCCTCTTGAATACAAAGCATTCCATTTTTACATTTTACTGCTTGCTTTAGTTTAAATAAAATAAATAACGATTTTGGGTTATAAGATTTTGGTTAGTTTGACTTCATGTTTTAATGTTAACTAAAAGAAGAAGTCAGCTAGTATTTAAGAAACTGGTACCTTTCAGGTAAGATCAAATGCAATCATTCAATGGTAAGATTCATGTACCCACTTTCATTAATTTCTATTTCGTTACTTTAGTTTCAGTTTTGTTTTTAAATTCTATTGACATATAAATCTGTTTTGCAGCTCTTTCTAAAAGCTTTCAATCATCCGCTAGATCATATTTTGGAAGTCCTATACCCTTTTCCTAGTCTTTTTTCGAGAAGCAGCGATAATGTCCGTTGAAACAACTACATTAGGAAGTTTTTGAACCTTTAATCTATTTCTTTAAGCATTCTTTTTATTAGAAAATGATTAAGAGGATGCTTTGAGACAAGAAGATTGGCACAAGACAGAAAGTTTTCATTGTGGCTGAATTTTATCATCGCTGCTATCTAAAAAGCTTAAAACATTTACAACCCTGCAAGACATAATTTATCTGAATCTCGACATAATAAATAATGATTGCATGTTTATTTTCTTTTACTTCATTTTGTTGAGACATTGTTATAAACATTTTTTTTAGAGTTTATCTTTCAAAACTTGGATTTTCCTTTCCACTTTTAAATTTCTTCATTTTCATTTTTGATCGTTGATTTTTTCTCTTACTTTAGCTTCATAATTCTTTTCCTTTGGTTTTTAGTTTTAATTTTGGTGACTCTGCCATGATTTATACGGAAGACCTTCTTGTTACCTAACAATGGTCGACATACATAGGGAAAATTTGTTAATAATCTACTATTAACTTTTTCTTTAAATCTCTTAATAAAATTTGTTTTTCTTATTATAAATGTAGACATACCTAAGAAAGACATTACAAAACAAGAGAAGTTGACAAAGTATCATAAAATCTGAAAATTTCTATTTTCATCAAAATTGTAATTATTTTGAGATTTCAATATTTTATCAAGATCTTTCAGAATTCTATTATCAGTTAAGAAAAGTTATTTTTAACAAAGTAAAGACATTATACAACAAAACACCTTTAACTATGAAATTGTCATTTTTAACTCTGAAGGAGTCAATGATTCTCCCTGTCCAAAAGAGTCTTGTTTTTCTAGAGTGTAATCCAGAAATATATTTAAACTTAAAAGATAAGAGGTTTCATCGAGAGCCTGCTTACCATGATCATAGGGGAAAAATAGGCTGACATTACCAACACTGCTAAACAAATCAGGGTAATGGCTTATGATTGCAAACAATTATAAGACAAGGGGTCTCATCACGAGCCAACTTGTTTAGTTCAATTATAACCAGTGAATGACATTGTCAACTATCTAGCTACAAAACCAGGACAATGACTTTAAAAAAAATAAAATAAAAAAATAAATTAATACAAAAGAAATAAACATATATAAATGGATTTATCTCTAGGTCAATAATTCTTAAATAGATGAGATTCTGAATCATTGATGATTAAAAGGTAACCTTGTCAAGACTATAGATGTTTGCTAGCAACAGTGGCTTTACCTGTGACAAATGAATATATTTTAAAAGCTAAGCTATAAAGTGACTCCTGCTTTATCTCTACAATAATGAAAGACTGATATGGAATTCTGAAATATTTTAATTTATGAGGAATTTTAAGAAAATTACAATAAGATGATTTTTGCTTTTATTCAGACTAATGAACCTAGTCAAATATTTTAAAAAATAATTTTCTTCTTTAATTATTTTTACTTTGATTTTAGGAAAATCTCATTCATATCAAATAGAGATAACTAGTTCTTTTCTCGTGTGTCGCCATTGTTGTGGTAAAACACAATTCCCCATTTTTTGATCTGTTCATTTCAAATAATGGGGACCATTTCTATAAATTTTTTGGTTAAATGCTTTTTAGGAATTTTATTAAGTTGATTATCGCACGATTTTGTTAATTTTTCATTTTCTTTAGATTCTTGTTTTGATTGCTTTGTTAAAATCAAATTTTTATAAACTTCCCATTGATGCTTGTTTTACCTCATTTGGTCAACTGGTTTGTAAACAACATTGCTTTGAAGTCTAATCATTTATGTAGCTTAGGTTCAAATGCATAAAATGTACAATATTCCATTTTTGTAATTAAATTAGTTCAATAATGCCTTCATTTTAAATATTAACCCCTAGTTAGTTATTACTAATATTTTTCAATTTTTACTTATACAACCAAATCACGAAGCATCGAGATTTCAGTGATTTACTCCAATTTCTAAATAGATTACTAATCTCGAAAACCCAAAATGTCAAAATAGTTATAATTTATATTTTTATTTTTATCAAAATAACTATAGTTTAGATAAAAAAATACACTTTAGATAATTTCATAATTTAATTAAACATTATTAAAATAAAATCAAAATAAAAATTGATATTTAATATTAAATCTTAAATTAATTAATATATAAAGTATAATTAATTAAATTAAATTTATTTATTATATATATATATATATATATATATAACACGATCGCTACACCGTATCGCAAATTCTCAATCGCAACATTATTAATAAACTTCAGTAATTCCATTTTTGCGACCTTGCGATGGTTAAAAGTCAAAGGACAGGTTGGTATTACTTAAAGCCTCCTTATGTTTTTGTTTTTGAATTAAAAGTCACTCATACGTGAGTGAAATGGTGGAAGTATGATGGTTATAATATTAATATAGTTTAATTTAATATTTAAAATATTTAATTTAATTAATATGTAGAATATAATTATTTTAATTAATTATTAATTAAATTAATTTGTTTATAAATAATTATTATATATTAGTTAGTTAGATTATTATTAATTAATAATTAGTTTATAAATAATTAATTAATTTATGATTAATAATTAAATTAGAATTAATTATTAGATAATTAAGAATTAGATTTTTTAATTAAAATTTTGATTTTTTAGTCTAACAACAAAAATTTTATAATTATGTTAGATTTGACTCATCAACTTTGGAGGTTCATAGATTGAGTTTTACTTGGCCAAATGAGGCCCAGGATGGCTCATTGGAAAAATAAAATCAAGGAGAACATTTTTGATGAGGTTTCACTAACAGATTTTGTCATTTATTAAGTCGAAAATCAGACAGAAGATTAAGCTCCGAATTTTTAAAAACAAAATCAATTTTCTGAGTTTTATTTTGTGCATTTTTATTTGTCCGAGCCTTTTCTAAATGAAAATCCATTCGTCAATGATATCCTTGGCCAATTAAACCATCCTAGGTATCGATAGAAAACTTATATTTTATTTTCAATTATTTAACTAATTGCATTTGATTGGATTTGTTTTAATGCTAGAAATGACATTTTGATTTTATTATTACATCTTAATTTATTTTGATTTCTTTTTTGCAGGAAAATAGTAGAAAAGATATGGAGAAAAAAATTTCAATCAATGAGAATGTTCCAGCAATTAAAAATGAGAATTTTGAGTAAATAAAATTGATTGGACAAATTTTTCTTCAACAAACTTTCCTCTCAAAAATACCTTTGGAAATATTATAAATGACAGATTGCAAAATGTAAAAGGGGCTGCTCTCCTTCACAATTCTAAAATTCTAAAAGCACTTATGTAATAGGGATTTAGAGTTGTAGGTGGGAGGAGTGGAATCTCAGATCTAGAGATTATTGCGGTTTTTCTTTTACATTCTAAGTTATGTATAATAAATAGAGTTTGCACTATTGTAGCTCCAGTTTTGAAAGCAGAAGCTCAGGCATTATAAAGGACTATTAGAGACTAGAGTTGGAGAAATGGATTCAATAAATTGGTATTTCAAATACTATTGTTTTAAATGCTGGTTTCATTTTATGATGACAGAATTGTGTCAATTTACTTACATATTTGTGCACTTTTGTCGGTATGAGTAATTTGTCTCTATTTTATGTTATTATTTATCTCTGCTCTTATGAGTTGAATTCTGATTTCTGAGTAACTATTTACCCATAAATCTTTCTTTTAATACTAGTTTAATAAATAGTGATATGTTGTGAATTTCTTATGCATATTATTGTTTAATAATTCAAATTACTGATTAAATGATCAAAACCATTCCGAAAACTTCTTCCTGAGTGTTGTTGATTGATTATTTTAGTTAAGAGGTCTTAATAAGATGTGTGCGGTATTCATAATGTCAATTAATTTAATTACTTCATTAGCTTGATATTCATTACAAGCCAAACATATTTAAATCCCAATACTTTAAATATCTTGCTTTTGGTTGGGTTAGATCTATATCTGCCTAATTGAGATAGGATTAAGATAGTTCCTTTTGCTTGCATCTTAGAATAAGTTTGCATTTAGATTAATTTATGCATTCTTTTATGTCCTCTTCCCAAAGAGGCAAACTTTAGTAGTGGATTGGCTGAGCCCTAAATCAGCTTAAGGATCAATTTCTTCCCTGATCAGTAAGAGAGTTGATTTGATGTCTCTTCTCCATTGGTGAATGAAAGTCATATTTGAAATCCATTAGAGATTGAGAGAAGGTAATTGTACCTAGTTGAACAAGTCAGAACCACCATTCCAAATAGAAAAGGAGCTGCTTTAAGGTCTGGACCGGGTGGTCATCCCCCATGTTGTAGCAACAATTTTTGAGGCTTCAACACTTATGTACTTGTGTATGAACTGATTCGCACGCAATTATATGAATCTTGTTGTTAATGTGTTGCATATCTTGTTAATGTTGTCACCATCCGTGTCTACTGCTCTACTGGACATCAGACAAACCTTTCACTTGAACCTTGCCATAACAACCGTCACATTTGTCTCAAATTGATCTGTGAGTGTTGTACGTGTTACCTTACCTTGTATGATGTGATCGCCGCATCCGAGTGGACTGCTCTGCCAGAAGCTGTGCATGTCCTTTGTGTTGTGTGTTCCTAGTCGAGTTGGGATTGATCCATTTTAACCTGGAACTCACCTTTACCTCCTTTTTCCCTTCGAAGTGTTGGAACCTCTCATACACCTTCTTGACTCACTGCATCTATCACACCCTTGCTGCTGACATAGTTATTCTACTTGCCTTTGTGTGACATCGTGGTCAAGGCATTACCTTACAACCCACTGCTGGGACTCCTACACCAAACGATATGAGGTCTAATTGAGACTTTTTACCGGGGAGATCCCCTTGACATGTTGGCGGGTCCAACACCGTCAACAGAAGCATAATGGAGAAAATTCCAGTCTGATTTATGGACCTCTGCCATACGTTGAAACATAGTTTTGTGAACTGTATTGATAACCTCAACTTGTCCATTAGCCTGAGGATAGTAGGGAGTGGAAATTTCATGGGAAAGTACGAGCTTAGCAGTTAGTTCGGACATCATAAGATTCCGGAAATGCTTTCTGTGATCCATAACTACAGATTGCGGAACACCAAAATGTGTGATAACATGATTGAAAAAGAAACATGCAGTCATTTCGACGGTGTTGTTAAATGTAGGTATTGCCTCCACCCATTTAGTAAAATAATCTACCGCGACAATGATATAACCATGCTCCCTAGTCGAGTGAGGGTTACATGTCATGAAGTTGATACCTCATTTCGAAAAAGGTCTGATGGTTATAATGGGATGCAATGGAGTAGGCAGAGCATGGGTCTTACGATCATAAATTTGGCATGCATGACACTTCTGGACAACAAGAGTACAATCTCGAAAAATGGTAGGCCAAAAGTAACCAGTGCGTAGGATCTTTTGCACGGTAGCATAACTAGACAAATTACCACCACATGCCCCCAAGGGGCATTCATTAAGGACTTTTTTGGTCTCCTTGTATCTGAGGCACCTTTGTAAGATCATACCAATACCTCGTTGATAAAGGGTGACACCAATAATGATGTAATTTTTGGCTTGGTATCGAATATGTCGTTGCTCGGAGTGAGAAGTATTGGACTAGAAATTTTGGGTCTGGAGATATATAAGACTATATTCATACCACGGGTCAAATGATGAAATAAAAAATGACGATTCGTTAGGGATAGAATTGTCAGATTTCATTTCAAAATCAGGGGAAGGAAGACCGCTCATAAGCTCAGCGAAAACCAGGGATTTCTTTGACTTGGATTTGATGAATTCCAAGTCAAACTTTTACAAGATGATGATCCATTTAGAGTATTTTCCCCCAAAGAAATTGATGTGACAAAATGTATGTCATAGTGTTGCAATCTGAAATAACTGTAGTTTTTCGAAGCAAAATGCAATGGAGGAACCTTGGAATGGCTTAAACGGTCGCCATAGAAAACTTTTCTACATTGGTATACCTAACTTCAGTATGGTTGAGATTCCAACTCAGATAATATATGGGATGTTCAATCCCTACATCGTCTTCCTAGATCAATACGATTTCTATAGTAGAAATGGCAGCAACGAGATACAGAAAATAATCGCTCTGGTAATCAGGGGGATATAAGAGAGATGCATGAACCAATGCATCTTTCAGGGCATCAAACGTTGTTGGAGAAACATTGTCTCAATGGAAGGGAACCCCTTTCTTAAGCAGACGAGTGAATCCTTTGGTCAACTCAACATAATTAGGGATGAACCTTCATAGGAAGTTAGATTTCCCTTAGATTCGTTGAAGTTGAACAAGTGAAGAAGGTGTAGGAAGATTGATGATTGCCTATACTTTCAAAGGATCAATACAAATTCCATGTTTTGCAATAACAAAACCAAGAAGTCAACCATAACTAACGTAGAACACACATTTGTGTGGATTTAGTTGAATATTATAGTGTCTACATCATAATAAAATGGCCCTTAGATGCATCAGGACATCAACCCAATATTTAGAGTGAGTAGGGAGATCACTCAAATAAGGTTGCATGATGTGTTTAATGTCATGAAAAGTGTAATCTATTTCCCGTTGAAATGTGGCCCCAACATTCTTTAAACCAAATGGGAGTTTTCGGTAGGCAAACATACCCCAGGAACAGATAAATGCAATTTTAGGTCGATCCACTGGGATAATTTTGATTTGATTATAGCTGGAGAAGCCATCCATGAACGAATAGATTTTGCAGCTCGCATAGTCATTAACAATCTGGTCGATAAACGAGATTAGGTAATTTTCCTTTGAACAAGTGCGATTTACATCCTGATAATCGATGCATCACTGATTGTCCCTTGTTTCCACATGATAGGTAAAATATTTGACACCTGGTTGGTCAAAGGAATGGGGTAGATGAAACCGGCACAAAGATTTTTTTCAACTTCACTCTTTATCATGGTAACCTTCTTTGGATGGATCGGATGGAAGCACTACCAAACTGGTTTAGCATTAGGATACATTTTAATCTCATGCACCACTATATTTGGGCCGTGTTGTGGCCACCAACAACCCCCGTTCTTATTTAGTGATGTTACTAATACTAAATAAATGGGGACCCTTAGTCAAAATTTAAAAAATGAATTAGTGCTTGTATTTCCCTTTTAATAAAACTTACCATCATAAACTTAGGAAAATACCTTTGAAAAATCTAAAAAGCTTAAGTTTCATGATGGGAAAAGATAAAATCGCTCGTTAAGGAACATCACATTGCAGAAAGGATAACATAATGCCTTCTTACAAGCCAAACTCTAAGTATGTGAGAATGCAATGCGAGATTACATAATGAAAAACAAATATTGCATCATATGCCTTCAAACACACTTCCGCTGGAAAACTGCAGAAAATGTCGATTTGCGATGACGCATATCACAAAATCGCACATCGCAAGAAATACATTAACGCAAAATAAGCACATACTGCGATTACGCGATATTGCGACCATGCGATATTGCGATATCGCGATATCGCAATAGAGTGACAAAGCAATCTTATGAAAAAATGAACTTGCGATATAGCGATACAACGATCTGCGATATTGCGCAGCAAATCGCAGAATTACTCCATCGCAAAATCTTTCGGCTCACTATTCGAAAACTTTTTCATAAAACGAGACCTGGCTATGCGCTTTAATGCTAATTAATGAGGTAGTTGCCAGTTGTTAATAAAATACGGTTTTGTGTTTATCCAGGAGCTAGTTCACGTAAGGTGATATACTTTTGCATGTCTTTGGCATTTGAAAGCTTTCCCGTCATTATTCCTTATTATTATTCTCACTTCACTTGTAAACTGCAGGAACAAAAACAAAGAATTATACAAAGCAGTATACAGGAAGCTATGGAGAAGAAAGGCAAGGCTCTGATGTCTAGAGTTAAAGAAATGACACCTTTGTACACAGACAACGCATGCAACAAAGGCACGGGTATTTCCACTTGGAAAGGCATGTATAATCTACCAAAGGAAGAGAATCCAAAGACATGGTTAAATGGGTACTGGACGACGCTGACACTAAAAACAGACAGTTTAAGACTCAAGGTCAAGAACTCTCGGAATCATTATTTTCACAAAATTTCAACTTTACATCCACTACAAGAAAGCACACAAAAGGTGAAAATCGCACTAAGGAAGCCCGGATTAAGAAACAAAGGCAGTTTCTGATGCGTGATTAGTGCTTAGCGCTAATCACGCATCGCCGGGTAAAACTTCTCGAAATGGAAAGCCTCTAATTGCTCAGCTACCTGTAAGTCCCAGAAATTCGAAAAAAGTATGTTAAAGATAAAAGGTAAATTTTGAATCCGAAAATCAACGGTAATGGTCAGAAATATCCTTAAAAGTATTTAGTGAAACCATACAGCCAATATATTACTCCCAAAAGCATCAATTCTGCCGAAGATGTGGCACCAGCTCTTGTCGATTCCGTTTTTGCAGCACAGTTAAAGGCTGGAGTCGGCTAACCGACTCTTCTCAATCAAATGATGAATGCTTGCAACATTAAGGAGTAAATACATAATAGTTAGATGTTAGATTTAATTTTAGAAATAGTTTTGCTTTATTTTTTCCTAGAGAAAGGACAGTCATTTAAACCGTATCCTAAATTTTTGTAATAAGTTATTTTTAGATATAGTAGTAGTATTTAAACCCTTTTCATGCATTTAGAGAAGGGTCAAGAAATTTATCAAAAACTTGTCCTCAGAACATGCACTTTTGCACCCTCCAAGGAGGTTTTGATGAATGAATGGAACATGATTTGTTGATTTTCGCATTTAATGTCTGCTATGGATGTTGCACTTTTGTACTCTTAGTGGATGTTGGATTGAGAGGAGATAAATTGTTATCGCTTGAAGCTCATGAGTATAACTAGTTATAAATGGTACTTCTATCTCTTAACTATTTCTATCTCCTGTGTTAAAGTGATATTTAAGTTCATTTGTTTATATGTTAATGCATGAATGCCTAAGTTATCATTTGGCACTTTTGTACGGTGATAGCTATTTATTTGTGCTTAATATATAAGTAGCTTATTATGCGATATGTTTTTCACTAAATTTTTATGCGAAGTGGTTCATCTATATTGAATTCATTTCTTATAACAGTTGAATGATATTTATTACAGATTGTTATCTGAAATCATTTTAGATCGCATAACAGAAGGATTACACCCGGGTTAGTATAGATTTAGATAATTCTGTTTATTAGAATACAATAGCATGTCATTAGATTAAAAGTTAGAATTAGAGCATCTCAATTAGGAACTGTTAGATCAGAATTATCAATCTTTCTCACACACACACACTTGAATTGGGAAACTGGTCCCATATCCCCAGTCGGACCCACTATACCAAATGGAGAAGGAGCTTCCAACCAAGGTCCGGACCGGGTGGGTATCCCCCTTGTTGTTGACCCGATTTTCAGGGCTTCAACAGGCCGATACATGGAATTTCCTCATAGGTCTAAGAAAAGACACCATGAAACTCCTGAAATAGGGATTTATAGGTCTCAATATCTAATGGAGAGTAGTGACACACCAATGTGTATATTTTCGATAATACCCATTTTAACAGAGATATCAAGAGGTATTGTCTTTTCAATATTCGAGAGATTCTTTTCGGAATCAACTTCATGAACATAAATGGAATTTGTAAAAGACTTGAGGATATTGGGTAGATACACATCACTGATATTATCCTCATTTGAATCTACTAAGAAGGAAATATGGTGATGATCATCCCATGGCACATCACCTGGCATCATGATCTCCATGTTGCTCTCATTGGTAGATAAGATATGAGAGAATGGATTGGAAAATGTGCCATAATCCAATGATCAATCAACCCAATTGATCAAGGAGGAGTTGTAAGATGCACAAGTTGAATATATGGCTTCGTAATGAAGCTTAATGGGGCTAAGTGGCATTCAGTCGCTACAACTATGGATTTTAGTTTCATCTGGTACAATCCATGGATCAGTCGGGATAGTAGAAGATGATATCATATTGATATAAGAAACTGATGATGAGTTGTTGAGAAAGGGAGGAGGAGGGATCGAAAAGGTTCCCATGAGAGAGGAATCCCTTAGCAATCTGTAGGAATTTATAGGGTAAGTTCCTCAGACAGAACACCAGAAGGACACCGCTCACAAACAGATCACAGATCAATACACCAATATTTTGACGTGGTT
>APFE031360707.1:236562-261093 GCA_000404065.3 Pinus taeda | reverse complement strand
TCTTATTTGAAGTTATTTTTGCATTTCTGGTTTGAAGCAATGGTGATTGTGATATAGTAGGATTGTGAAGAAGGACATTTTGGACCTCCTTAGTTAGGAGCCTCTTCTTTTACATCTTCTGCATCATAAACCATTGTTAATTAGTGCTCTTAGATTTATCTTCATGAAAGTAGTATTGTAGGGAAGGACAACCTGGTTCTCCTAAGTTAGGAGCCTCTTCCATCATATATTACATAAGTGAATTAGAAACTGTTAAAATAGATTTATATTTGTAATATGTACTTCTTTAAATCTTCAAATTTTATCTTCTAAACTTGATTATATCTGATGTCCATATACAGTGGATTTGCCTCCAAATTTTGCAAACCCGGATTGATAATTAAATACTTGTGTTAATTTAGTCGATAAATTAGCCCAACAGGGTAATCTAGGCATAACAGATTACCAAGCAACCGTGAACTGCAATATACACCTTAGTGAACCCATGGCTTAACATACATGTAGGAAATCTCCCTGAATGTTGTGTTCGGTGTATCTTGGTACACAAAGCAGTAGACTCAGTTACCTATGGCAAGGATAGAAACCTATAGGGGACTTCCAAATATACTCGATGGTACGTGGAAGTGCAGTCCATAGTAGTATTATCTAATGCATAATCATTCAATGAGAGCATTCCCATATACTTTACGTGCATGGAGTGTCATCCAATATACCAAAAGGTATGTGGAGAATGATCCTAAACACTCACGTACATGGGCGAGATTTCACCCCCAGGATACAACACTAGAAAACAATGACAGCTTCTATGTTTAACGATGCTAGAACACATCTCTAGCCTAGGCCTCTAAGTGTTTGTGTTGATGCTACAAATGCTCCTTAGGTTGATTCAATAAATTTTAATGTTTATCTTCAATTAAGTTTCAATTTTTAGGCTTACCGTGAATGCCACCAGAATATCCTAAAATGAAAACTAGCACAAGGAAATGAAATATTTCTCATTCAGTGAAAATATATCTAAGGAAAGGAAGGGAGAAAGAGTATGCAAAAAACAACGTGCAAAGTATAATTCCCTTTTAATGCAACCATTCCAATGTTGATGCACACACAAAACCCTAAATCCCAATGCAAAGATTTTTCTTTTCAAAACTCTTAATTTTTGAAAATAAAGAAAACTAAGATGCATAGTTTAATCACTGATTCAAATAACATTTATAGAATGATGACTAGAACACCAATTCATCTAAGCACTCAATGATCAAACAAAATCAGTTTGCAAATGACCTAATGATAAGAATAAAGAAAATTCTAGACAAATCCTTACCAAATGCACTAAAAATGAAAGAAAACCAAATGTAGGCTTCAAATAGACCACAAGACACTCAAAAACTCAAGGAAGAGCAGTTGGAAAAAGGTCGATCAGAGAGAAAATCAAGACAAAAGAAAATTTGTGCATGAACGGGGGCCAACACAAGAAAAAGAGAGGCACCATTGTTATGCAACGTAGGAAAAAAGAAGGCTCAATTGGGGTGCAACGCTTTGTCACAAGGCCGGAGCGTGAGTTGGTCTAGGGATGTAAAGTTCTGAGATAAGGATTATCATTGAGACTCACTGAAAGGCCTTCCTAGGTTTGTTCTTTACTGAATTATACAGTAACGGTCTGAAGAAGAGGTAAGACAAGCACAATGGACAAAGAAACCACCAAGGGAATACATCGTTCCTCAATATGGTCGCTAATTTGTTATATGGGATCTACAACTATGGATATAATTATCTTCCCTAAGCCTGGTGGACTGACCTAGAAAAACAGAATGGCAAAGGGACTAATGTTTTCCTTAAAGTAAATAGATAATGAGATGAACCCTACATGGAATTTTTCGTATGATTTTCTCCTTGTCTTGTATGCTCCAATCCTAGCTCTAATTGCTATAATTAGAACCTGCACAATCAGACAACACAAGCCAACGATCTATGAGATTTATGTAGCATCATCTAATCACTTTATTCAATATATCAACATGGAATTGAAATATATGAAACCATACAATCATATATAGGAAAACATAGAACTCTTTGCATTAATAGAAATGGAGTGAATTACAACCAAAAATAGGTGTTCATCTTGTAGAAGATCTCCTCCAAGTTGACTTGTCCTTTCCTTGCCACAATGTGAACCTCTAATCACACTAATGCATGGAATGATATCTCTCACATCAGCAACATAAGGGTAGAATCACTCTCCAAAATCCAATCCCTTGCCTATGGATGGCAATAAATATATAGGTGAAGAAGGTAGTTCATGAATTCTTATCCTTTTACCAATCTGTGCTTGAGATCCACTCTTGATAAGAGGATGAGCTCAAGGAATGAGGGATGAAAACTCCAAGGTGTGATAGGATAGGATTCAAGACTTTTATCCAAGGTAAATAGTTACAATAGATTTTGGAAGTTTCTAGAAGAGGAAGCTTGTAATGTTCCAAACTAGGGAAAATAGTGTTATCCAAAGCAGACAAACACCATAAAATTAAATCAGACCATCAAACCACAAAATTGGCAACCAAACTGCACTGTCTACTCATTTTATTAAATGGGAAGAGGTGTACAACAAGGTGTTAAAATGTGTGCACCTAGGATTGCTATATGCAAGCTAGCAAAAGCCCAAAATGAATAATGGAACACCCTCCTCAATCTGCTGGTAATTCAGCCCAAGAGTTGCGTTGTTACTACCTAGAAAGGTGATGCTGCCTGAAATGATATGCTATTAGAGCCTTCCCTATTGCTTAGAAAATTCTGGGAAATTAATCCCAGCCTCTACGCAAGAAACTGAGAATAATCCACGAAGGAATTGGCCAAATGTTGACCTCGGAAATTTGGCCTAAATTCCCATTAAATCCTCTAGTTTCTAGCTAAGTTGGGACCCCCATTTGACCCCTCAAATATACCTATAAAATTTTATAAAATTAGGAGTATGATCCTTGCCCAAAACCCAGAAAAACCCAAAAAGGGTTTCCCTTGGTTCCAAGCTTCAAAAATTGACCCTTCATAGCTTGGCCCTCCTCCGATTTCGAATTATGTTGCCGTCACTCATCCTGTCAATCTATGCTCTCCAAACTCCAACAATCCTCCTCAAATGGCCCTCCAAATTATCTCCCAGCACCCCAACTCCAAACTCCCCCAGATGGTACTGCCCCAAAGAGTCTCACTCCAATGACTGCGCCGTCATGGAGGAGATGACGCAGTTCTGCATGTGATGAAATGAGAGATACATGTAGGATAGCCCTCTTTTCTGTAACTTCCCTCTATGCTCCTGAAATAATTAAAGGATTCTCCTTTCTCCCCAACTTCCCAAAGTGCCTTATGCGTGAATGCACAATCCCCACGTTGCTGTGACTCCCCCTGTTGTTGCTACTAATTGAGATGAAGGAGAACTCCCTCCTAGGGCTAGCACTCAAAGTCCACCGAAGCAAGGGTTGAGATCTCAGCTTAGAGACACTTATGTGCTAAATAGCATAGTAACCTGACTAAGCAGCTTGAGCAACTAAGAATGATTTCAATATGTCAAAAGATAAGATGCTGAAATGAGGAGAGTTTCCTTCCTTATATAGATTTTGTGGAGCACTTTTCCCTCCATTTTCCCTCCATGGTGGGTCCCTCACTAAGCCATCAATTTTCCCAACATGCAAATCGAACTAGGGTATGTGTATTCTCCTAGTGTGGGTGGCCCCCACGTACAAATTAATCACATCAAAATAATTTTTGCTAATTCTAGCCTCCTAATAAAATCGAATGGGCCCCATCACCTCCAAAATCGGCCCCAAAATGTAGAAATTAATATTGTTCCAAAATAATTTAGGAAGGGACATTATAGTCCTCCCCTCCCAAATGTTGCTTGTCCCTAAGCAACTTCGGTGTTGGATTCTCAAGTATGCGCTCACTCCACCAAGTAGAATCCTCATCTAGAAAGCTCCTCCAATGCACTAGAAATTGATTGTCCTCAAGCAATGCCTGAGCAATCATCTTCTCTAACTGCTGCTCCCCACTATCACTGCAAAAAGTGGCAGGGTCCTAGATGTGCCATTGGATCGTGCCTGACCTCTACATTGTCTTGAAATGAAAGAATCCTTCAATACCAGGGTCACACGCCATCTTGTCCAACATAAAGCTCCCCTCACTCCACTCATTATCATGCCCGGTGCAAGTACTAGAAGTCCCCTGCTCCATTAGTGACTCACTAAAGCCCGATAGAAGATCTGTATGATCTCCCCCTGTAGTAGCCAACATATCCTCAAAGGTTATTGAGTTGTGAAGATATATGATGCCCTAGTTCCCTGCTAGTCCCATAGTGGTGCCACCATGTTGATGTTGTGTTACTTTGACTATGACATACTCCCCATTGTGCGCAGACAATATCCTCCCCTCCTGAGGCCTAGTGGTGAAAAATCTGTGAGATTCAAGATCATCCTGCACAGACATCTCCATGATGCCAATATCTACCCCTCCATTTCCAATCTCAACTCTAAGCCATAACAAGACAAGTCTGCATCGCCATGCAGTGGAGATTTCAATGATCCCCCATGTGTCAAACCCAAAGTAATCTGGATCATCCTCTGCCATGACCCTACTCATCACAAAGTGGAGTGATCTACCCACCAACCAAATCCTCGGATTCCCCAAACATACGGGGAGCTCATAAATCCCACTCCTCATAGGATGTCATTGCATAACGTTGTTACCAACTAGAAACCATCTGGCCCTCATCATTGATCCCTGTATGTATTCCCCAGGTTGACCCCAAGTATAACGAGTAGGTCTCATGCCTGTGAACCTACCCTGCTCCTGCAAGACCACGCAGTGAAATCCGTCATCCCAACTCTTGATGATACACCTCGACACTGCTCGGAGTTTGGGTACCCTCCTGTAGTGAAGTCTACCATCCACCATCCCTCAAGTGTGAGCTCAGGGGTGGAATATATGCTACCTTGAATATCAACCATGGCATCCCTAAGAAACACTATGTGAAAGTAAGCAACACTCGAGTATGATGGGCGGGTATGTCCTAAACGGTATGATCAAATTTTTGTTGGAATGCCCAAGAGTGATCCTACAGACAACACTATCTCCGCCTCGGTCCGCTGATGGCGTCCCTAGATGCTCAACAATGTCTTGAGCGATCCTAAGTGAGATGCATCCAACGGTACACCTAATGCCCTTGTCCATATGCCTCCTTGGAGGAAACAATCCAAGAGTCTGCTATGTTGCATCGTGTGTCACTACACACCACCAAGCAACACCGCATTCCTCAACATGCCACTGTATACCACAACCTCTCCTTGTAAACCACTGGATACTCTCGGCTATGGCTATTCCATCCTATACCATCCTGTGTCCTGCTTGTGCCACTGCATCGGTCACTCCCCACATGTACTGAATGCGATGTGAGACACTCCCCCATGCATCTCCATGCCCATATGCAGACCAATGCTCCACGCTAGATGCTCCTACCCATCCTCGAATGAGATGGCCTAAATTTGTGTCCCTATGTGTCAGACCACACTCGACCAGTATCATCAACTTCATCATAGCATCATCATACCCTCCATTGAATGGATCTTCACTCCAAATCCTCCCTAAGGGATCCGAGAAGTGAATCTCCCAATGTTTCAACAGTGATGCTACCCCTACACCACTCCTATGCATCCTTTGTGCCCACACAAAAGTGAATAATCCCCAACTCCATACAAGACACCATCTGGTGGCCTGCTAATGCGACCTCCTCTGAAAAACTCTTGCCAAAGTGTTTTGATCACCCTGTGATACTGTTTACAAACTTCGTACCAAGTCAAACCAAGACACATGTCCATACACTAGTTGGCCACTAGTGCTAACCGAAACTCTCCTAGTGGAGGTGAATGATCGATTGCTAGGTCAACTATACCCTCTAGGTCGTAGTCAACCAGTATACCTAGGAAATGATAGGTGGTCCCTCCTAGATCTCAATGCCATTCAGGGCTTCCAGCATCCCTAGTGCCTGGAGATTTCTGTTGAGCTCCACTTGGGTCCACTACCATCTCCATTGCCCACTCCATCGGGTACCAACTCAGAATCTCTTGCCATCCAACCAAAAGAGAGGGATCAAATTCATGAACTCCTGCACATAGAACAACCCCAAAATGCAAGTGTTTCACCCTATGCAACTCAGGTTGTCTCATCTCACTATCCTGGTCAATACATAAAATTTGACTAGGTAGCTCTATCTCTTCTTGTCCAATGGGCCAAGGTAACCTAACAGTGTTGCCAACCTCGTCTATGTATGCCCGAAGAGGGCTGCATTGATGCTCCAATGTGCACTCTAGCTGCACCAGTAGGAATCCAACCACTCCCCAACGTGAATCAATTTGGCCGTGGACTCAACACAAACCACTCTCATGCCCTCTAGCTCCTCGTTCTTCAGAAAAATAGCCTCACACACTAATGTGACCTTCCTTTTTAATGTTAGAAGGTCAACCTAAAACTGGTGGGACTGCCATGGGCATCTATCACTTGTAAACTCGATCACATCTCCAAATACCCCAACAACTGTTGGCATCTCATCCATGGGTGGCTCCTCCTCAACAGATGGCTCTATGAGTGTAAACTTTGTCTTCTCCACCAAGGTGTCAACTAGGGCTATCAAAGAGGTCTCTAATAAAGGTGACTCATGTGCCACATCGGGTATATCGATGTGATCCTCACCATCCGGTGGGCTCTTATTTCAAATTATGATGCTGTGAATGATCATGTCAATCACTACTCTCCCAACTCCAACAATCCTCCTCAAATGGCCCTCCAAATGATCTCCTAGCACTGTAACTCCAAACTCCCATGGATGGTGTTGCCCCAAAGAATCTCACTCCAATGACTGCGTAGTCACGGAGGAGATGATGCAATCCTGCGAGTGATGAAATTAGAGTTGCGTGTAGGATGGCCCTCTTGTCTGTAGCTTCCCTCTATATTCTTGAAAATGATGAAAGGATGCTCCTATCTCCCCAACTTCCCGGAGTGCCTCATGCGTTAATGTACAATCCCTACGCTATTGTAACTCCCCCTGCTGCTGGTACTCAACTTACAGTTGTTGTAACTCATCTCCTTGTTGTTACTACGAATTGAGATGAAGAATAACTCCCTCCTAGGGATGGAACTTGAAGTCCACTAAAGCAAGGGTTGAGATCTCCGCTCAGAGACACTCGTGTGCTAAACAACACAGTAACCCAGATAAGCAGCTTGAGCAACTAAGATTGAGTTCAATATGTCAAAAGATAAGATGCTGAAATGAGGAGAGTTGCCTTCCTTATATAGATTTTGTCAAGCACTTTTCGCTCCATTTTCCCTCCATCGTGGGTCCCTCACATAACCATCAATTTCCCCTCCATGCAAATCAAACTAGGGAATTCGTATTCTCCTAGTGTGGGTTGCCCCCACATACAAATTAACCACATCGAAATAACTTCTACTAACTCTAGACTCCTAATAATATCGAATCAGCCCCATCACCTCCAAAATTGGCCCGAAAATGTAGAAATTAATCATGTTCCAAAATAATTTAGGAAGGGACATTACAAAGCTTTAAGATTCTCTTTTTTTCTCAAATTTCTAAAATCAGCGCACCCCTAGTGCTGAGCAACCTATTGGTGATCAACGCATGCGCAGAGTAGGGAAACGTGGTAGTCAATGCAGGCCAATGAGGGGCCAAGGTGCATTGTTCCAAAAAATGACTGAAATGACTGAAATGAAGGCCTATTGACCAGATGTGACAAAATGGTCTTTCATAATCTTATATAGTTTTATGCCCAAAGTAATAATAATAGTTTGAGATTAGGACTCATACACAACATGTCGCTTCCACAAGTATGGTTGGACTAATAAAACATCACATAATTCAAGGGGATATCCATCACACAATACCTCGTCTGTGAAGGGCTTGATATTGTATGGAAGGTAGCATTGCTAGCTGATGCAAAGATCTCACCCTTGGTGGAGCCATCAGACGGTGTATGGATGTGGGTATGGTGTTGTTGGTAGGCCCAACTTCTTAATGACCTCTACTAAGATGAGGTTCTTTCGGATTATACTGTCGACAATGAACTACAGCTGGGAACCCTTCACCCACATCTATGAGTGGAAGAGACGCTCCCCATCCTCTAGTTCTCCCGTCTCAATATTTTGCACCTTTGTGGTGGCAATGGTGGCACTGGTTTTTGCATCAATAATCTATTTCCCCTTTTCAGGTTCTAGCTCAAATTGGGGACATGCATCTGACTCTAAAACTTTTAGATCGATCACTAGCGACTACTTGGAGCGACAATCATTTGTGTTGTGAGTGGTGCTCTTATGGAACTCACACCACTTTCTTGTGTCCTTCTTCATCTTCGCCATGCTATTTTATTCTTGTGGCTTTAATGGGATTTCCTATCTTCCTCCACCTTGGCTCTATCCTTTTTTATGCAGTTTGGAGGTGCATTTTCTCTACTTTGAATTTGTAGATCCAAAGTCTCGCTTCCTTTGGTTTAAATTTCAACTCGATCTTAAGATCATATCGGTACGTTGCGCCAATTGAGGAGATGTTTAGGAACTCCATTTCTCCATGGATGTATTTGTGAATACAACCATGATATTTGAGCACTAGATGCCACTTAGTGTCCTTCATACCCAACTTTGTGTGGAGGGTATGAAAAATACTCGTGAACTCTGGCATGTCTTGGTCCCTTTACTATTGTAATTTGGTCCATTTTATGTAGTTGTCTTCCTAGCTCCCAATAGGGTAATATTGTTCCTTGACGGTGTCTCGAAAATTATTTCAAGAGGGTGCGACTGAAAGTAGTCAGGGTTCCTCCTCGTCCCTCTACTCACAATAAGTTTCCCACCAATCCTTGACATCATGGGTAGCCTTAATGAGTGCAAAAATAATCTTTTCACTATTGAAAAAATTATGGATCAAAAAATATCCTTCCAATAGAATTAGCCATCTATCTAACATTTATGTGTCTATCTGCCCTTAAATTATAAGAATGTAAAATTTAACTTGTACCTTAAAGGGGGTGGTGTCTTTGAAGTGACTGTTAGATGAAGTTGCTTCATCCACTTTCATCCATCAAAGTATCTAGGAAAAATTATCCACCATCTTGTTCCTTTGTCACTCGAGAGCCTCTTTTAGCAACAATTTAAATGGATGTGGTCATCGGGGTCAGCGACGCCAGTCTTGCAAGGGTTCAACTAATTGAAGTACCAACTTCTTAAACCTTGACCTCGTTAGGAACATGCACGGAAAAATAAAGAAAGAACAGATCGATTTGATACAACTGATCCAAACTTATGCATGAATGAAATAAAATACACATTTAAACAAAAACACATAAATACATAGAAACAAACTTCAATTAATAAATAACAAATAATAAAAATTATTTACATCTAGAAAGGAAACAACTAGTGTAGACAATGGTAATTTATCTATGAGAAGAGATGTGGCAGCTACATGTCTTCTTAACCATGTTACAATGAGGCTCAAAGGCCTTTTTATCATAAAGAACCATTGACAAACCCTAAACATGCAAAAACCTAAACCTAGGAGATGAAGCACCAAAAGGTATGAGCCTCGGTGGGATTAGCTGGAACAACTTCCCAAGGTCGTAACTTTGGCATACGATATTTGTTTGGTGTCTACAATAACTCGTCAGAAGCCTTTCTATCTGAGGAAAAAAATTCAACTAAAAATTTCGATTAAAGACTCACATTTCCTCGTTTCCCCAAAAACATCATTTAAGGCTTCAAAACGTCTTCAGAAGTTCAAGACCTGAAAACTGCCAAAAATAGAAAATTGTCAATAGGAAACTATGCTAAAAAATAATAAACTGGTAGAAAATAGTGGTAGGGGTCCAATTGGAATAGGAATTTGGCAACCAACATCCACCTGGATCATTCCTTCCCCTTTAGGAATCAATGGTCCCCATTGCATTGAGTGCTTCCGTGAGGTGAGGAAACTACTATTGAACTTGGTATCTAGTGAACCACTTGCCTTGGTGCAATAGGTAAACAACTTTGGCACCCCTATACAGTTGAATCCTATGTTAGCAAGTGTTCTTAATTCGTGTGTCTGTAATTTGATCAGTTGTGGCATGTCCACTGTAATCTGGGTTGAGCTTTGTTGGTGTCAATTGCTTAGCAATGTCTCATGTGTCTAAGAATGGTGGAAAGTATGGCTAAAGGTGGTCCACATTGAATAATGGGTGCGGGCTAAGGAATGGAACGATACTGAGCTCAAAAGCATTATCACCAACAATCTTGGTGATGGTGTAAGGTCCATATTGAAGTGGTCGAAGCTTTCGATCGGCTTTGGCAAGGTGTTCCTTTTGCAAATGAAGCCAAACCTTTTCACCCACTTGAAACTTATGTGGCACCTGATGTTGATCATGACATTTTTTGTACTTAGCATTAACTTTATCCAAGATATCATGAACGTGTTGGTGGATACGTTAAATGCGTTCAATAAATTTGGTAGCTTTATTAACTTTGGACTGAACATCTGTAGATTCTTCATGTATAGTTTTGAGAGGCATTGCAACATCAATGGGACACAATGGTTGAAATACAGGCCCACTTGAAAGGGATTGTGGCCAATCGAGTTACAAAGAGTCATGTTATAGTTGCATTACATGTAGGGAAGACTCTCATCCTATGTTTGTTGATGCTTGGAGTTGGACATGCTTAGTATGTGCACTATCATCTTGTTGACGACTTCTGCTTGGCCATCAATATGGGGATGGAATGCAGTCAACTTGGTAAGTTTGGTGTCCAACAATTACCAGAGGCTCAATTAGAATGCACTTAGGAACATGTTGTCCCAATATGATATAATGGTGTATGGGATCCCAAAATGTATCCACACTTGTTCGAAAAAGAGTTTGGAAGCATCTTCTATTATGATACTCTTCTTATAGATAGCTAGCTAATATGGCCATTTTAGAAAATCTATCAACAACCACAAATACACGGTCATGATCACAATTGGTAGAATCAAGGTAAAACACATAATCCATGGATATGGCTTCCCATGGTTGGATAAGAGGAGGTAGAGGAGTATTAAGGTCTTTCTTCTTAATGTTTGTCTTGGCGATGACACAAGCAGTGTGGAGCTATGATATATTTTCCAACATCTTATCAGATTTTTGCCACTAAAAATACTCTTGTGGTACTGCCATTGTTTTCTCAAAACCAAAGTGTTCTCCGACCTGATTGTAGTGTGCCTCCTAAATTAGCTTGCCACAATCTCTCAAATTAATAACAAAGGTGTCACGAGTAGCATAACAGTGCGTCCTAGAGGTGGAATTCTGGAACTTTCTTGCAATCCATCAACATCTTGTATGTGGTGGAAAATTTTGGATCATTTTTGTATAGTTGCAGCCATCCAGAAGTCTTGTTCCCATAATAGTTGAGAATAGTGCTCAGTGCCACAACCGGGGGCCAACTAAGGCAATCTACAATGTTATTGGTGTTTCCCTTCTTATATTTAATGTTCAAATGGAATTGTTGTAGATATGTGGACCATTTCTTATGGAAAATGTTCTACAAATTTCTTTATGTTTGCATAAATGGAAGAGGTCATTGATCTATGTGAATGATTGTCTCCTTCCCCAGAATATAATGTTTCCATTATCGAGAAGCCTACATGATGGAATACACCTCTTTATCATAGGTGGGGTATTTTTGAATAGTATGAGAGAGTGTCTCACTGTGATAGGCCACTGGATTCCCGTTTTGGGTGAGAACTACACTAATGGCATAGTCAGAGGCATTTGTCTCAATTTCAAATGGTTATATCAGATCTAGCAATGTGAGGATTGGCACGTAGCAAAGGTGGCGTTTAAGCTCAAAAAATATCTTCTATTGTGACTCAGACAAAAAAAAATCTTTCGTTCCACTTTTGGTATCTTAACTCAAAGGCCAAGTGATATGAGAGAACCCCAAAACAAACCTTCAGTAGAAATTGGTAAGGCCCAAAAAGATGAAAAACTTTGTTAGAGTCATTGGGGCTTGCCAATCCTAAAGGACTTGGATCTTAGATGAATCCACATGCACACCTTTCTCACCAATTATGTATCCTAGATATTGGACCCGATTCATGTCAAATGATTGTTTCTCCAAATTGGCCTGTAGTTTGTGTTTTCCTTGGGTTTGAAGGACCTACTGAATATGTTGCAAGCACTCTGCCCAACTCTTACTGAAGATGAGGATTTGATCCTTATATACCACCATGAATGAGTTGGTGAAAGGTCGCAAGATGTCATCCATCAACCTCATAAAAGTTTCAAGGCCATTTGTCAACCTGAAAGGCATGACCAAACTCTCAAAGAGACCCTCCTTGGATTTGAAGGTAGTCTTCCATACATTTGTGGGTTTTATTGGAACTCGATGATAGCCAAACTTCAAATACATCTTTTTGAAGTTCTTAACCTCCTTGAGCTGGTCAAGAAGTCATCAATCCATGGGATCAGGTATTTGTTCTTGACCATGATTTTATTCAGTTCCTGATAATCAATGTAAAGTCTCTTTGTTCCATCTTTATTTTGTACAAGTACAAATGGGCTCCCACAAGGTGAGGAATTTTGTCAAACGCTCCCTTTTAGTAGCAATTATTGGATAAGTGGCTTGATTTTCTCATTTTCTAGAAAAGAGATGCAGTATATTGGCCCATTAGGTAAAGGTGCTCCAGGAGTCAGATCAATGGAAAGATTGACCTGATAGTGCAAGGTTACCCCTGTGACTGAGTGAGGAGAAGATGTCTTGTACTCTTCCACAACCTTATCAACTTGCTTTTGTTACGTAGAGGAACCCTTTATGGGGGCCGTGGATGTGGCCACAATCTTCCCCTAACCGTAAGATCAAATCAAGAAGAAAACAAATTTTCCAGTCTAGGAGACGATCTTGCTGCATTTCTTAACAAAGATCAAAGAAATGGTTGTAGGTGAGGCTACCTTAGGTGTCTTGTATAATTTTCTGGCCAAACTAATATAACAATACAACGTATAGACTCATACATAGCATGTCACTTCCATAGGTGTGGTTGGCCTAATAAAACATCATAAAATTCAAGTGGAGTAACATCACATAGTACCTCATTTGCGAAAGGCTTGATGTTGTATGTAAGGTGGCACTATTGGATGATGCAAAGATATCATGCTTGGTGGAGCCACCCGATGGTGCATGGCTGCGGGCGTGGTGTTGTTAGCAGGCCTAACCACTTAACGACCTCTACTGAGACGAGTTTCATTTGGCTTCCACTATCGACAATGAATTCTAGCGAGGAACCCTTCACCCATGTCTGTGAGTGGAAGAGATGCTCCCCCTCCTCTGGATATCTAGGCTCAATCTTCTACACCTTGGTGGTGGCAATGGTGGAACTTTGTTCTCCATTAATAATATGTTTCCCCTTGTGAGCTTCTAGCTGAGAATTAGTTCATGTATCTGACTTTGAAGCTTTTAGCTTGGCCACAAGTGTCTTCTTGGTGCAACACTCATTTATGTTGTGAGTGAGGCTCTTGTGGAACTCACACCACTTTCCTGTGTCCTTGTTTGTCTTCATCATGTTATTCTTTTCTCGTGGATTCGATTGGTTGTCTTGACTTCCTCCACCTCGGATTTGTTCCTAGTTCTGCATTTTGGAGATTCCTTTTTCCTACTTTGGATTCAGAGATCTAAAATATCGCTTCTTCTATTTAAATTTATTCTCAATCTTGACAGCATATCAGTATATTGCTCTAGTGAAGAGTACAACAACTCCATTTCTTCATGGATGTATTTGTGCATACAACCACAATATTTGAGCAACATATGTCACTCAGAGTCCTTGATGCCCAAATTCGTTCATAGGGTATGAAAAATATTCATGAACTCTGGCATGTCTTAGTCCCTTTCCTCTCATAGTGTAGTTCATTTTATGTACTTGTTTTCATAGCTCATGACAAGGTAATTGTTCCATGATTGCATCTCAGAAATAATACCAAGATGGTGCAGCTAAAAGTAGTAAGGATTCCTCCTTGTCCCTCTACTCACAATAAGTTTCACACAAATCCTTAACATGGGGGATGACCTTGAGGAGTGAAAAAGCAATGTTTTCCCTATCAGAAAAATTATGCACTGAAGAATATCCTTCTAGCCAATTTAGCCATCTATCTAGCACTTTTTCATCTATCTAGTTCCAAATATTGGAATGTCAAAGTTAAATTGTACCTTAAAGGGGGCAACACCCCCAAAGTGACTGTTGGAGGATGATGATTCACCCACTTTCATCTGCTGAAGGATCTGGGAAAAAATATCCATCATCGTTCTTTAAGCAACAATTTGAAACGATCTCCTTCTCCCTTGTCTTTATTTTCTTCTTGCATGGGAGTTGTTGATGGTGTTGGATGTCACCAACATTCTAAGGGGGCATCCTTAATGTGAATTCCCAATTATACCTCACAACATTTGGTGTAGGAGTCCCATCCATTCATATTTTCCGACCACCATTGGAAAGGTTTCAAATATATGCCTTAGTTATGCTTACGCACAATAGAACACAACACCCCTTTGGGGAAGAAAGTATGTGAGCTTTGTGAGACATCCAATGTAAGGTGCATGAGGAAACATCCATGACTCGTAAAAGGCAAATGAGCCTTCGATTAGAAAACTAATAGTATTGTCCTAAAGGGGGACCCAGGAAGAAAGAGAAAGACTTGTTGGTTACCTACACATTAGTCCACATAATAAACAACAATCATTAAAGCATAAAAACACTTATTAAATAACAACCATAGCTAAAACATGAATTTGTTCATTCACTTATTGTGTAATTAAAGCAACATATACCATAAACCTAACAAGAATAGTTGTATTATTTCTACGATACATTTATAAAGGAGTGTCGGCTCATAGAGCTTTTGATTAAGAGTGAAAGATCCCAAGTACATTGTTACATGAATGAAACACTATATCTAGTTATAAAACATGAAGCCACAACTTGCTTCTCCAAAGAACGATCTATCTCCTATGTACTACAAGAGAAGTGAGGGAAAGACTACAAGAATCCAAACCCTTAGCTTGAGTTATGAGGAGCTATTTATAACAAATAACAATGACCTTTGAGCTTCCTCATGACTCTTAAAGTCCTATGACTATTCGTATTATATTCATGACTTAGTACATTCCATATGTGGCTATTCACATTCTACATGTGTCCCTTGGACTTCATTACATACCATTTGTTACATAAGACAAATTACATATGAGACGGTGGTTATATAAGACGAAATTGATAATGGGAAAAATGCTCATAAAATTGATAAATCATTTGCTTCCTCATGGAGCTCATTTGTAATGTAAGTATTCCATGATATGAACTCTATTGAGGTGGTTTTGACCCAAATTGGAAAGTCCCCTATATATTGCATCTTCACCTCCAATGCCTTTGTCAATATGGTCTTGGAGCTTGACTATACATTATTCCATAACCATGAAAGTTTCATGTGGGATTTGACTAGTGTGATGGCGTACTGTAGAATAATGTCCTTGGTGACCTCCACGCCTTCCTGCTCTATTGCTTTCTTGATCTGTTCAATGTATTGCATGATCTCCTGGAAGACAATCTCTCTGCCTCTGATTGCTTCAAGTGTTCCTATTGCAGGCATCGCATGTTTCTTTGTTAGAGACTCGAAACATTATGCAGTCGATTATAGGCAACAATATTACTAATAGATTATTCTCCAAGATGCATGTAGTTCTTATATTGGAGCCTCAATTGAATTGTGTCTATCTCTGTGGAAATCCTATCATTATTTTAAAAATGTTTCGGAGCATTTAGATACTTGGAAGACAACTCCTTAAGATTCTCAACTACTTTATTTTCTACTTTCAGGATTTTTACCACTTCTTGTGCTTTCTTCTGAATGCCAACAAGAGGAGCCACCACCTGTTGAATAAGAAACATATCATCATATAACCATGCCATGGTGTCCTCCATTGGACCTAGTTCCTCCTACAAGGTTGATTGTCATTTTGTGGTGTTGAAACTCTGTGATGATAACCATTGATTCTCTGTTGCAATATATTCTGCCTATTGCTTCACGACAACAATTTATTTCCTCAATCTAGCATTCTCACTGAGTATATTCTTAGATTTTTCTTGTGTTGTTGTGGAAAAATAAATATTTGTCGCCATGACTTCCCTAGGATTCCTTATGGTGTTGGTCATTATCACTTTCTCTGTAGCAATTGATATTGGACTCTGAGGATCCTTCGGAAAATATTTATGCCTATGTTGCATGATCCTCTTCTTAAGTTGATCAAACATGACACTGCATACATCCATGATTTTATCTGTTGGTGGAGGTGTGATCCCCATCATTCCAAGTGGAACATGACCAGCTGCGAGAGGAGGTTCCTATGGAGAACTTGGTTCATCATCCATGGGTTGAATGGTATCTTCTTCCTCCAACTCTTCCTCTTCTATCTCATGAGTCAATTGTTCTTCTTCCTCTTGGGACTGCATTTGTTGTTTGTCTTCTATCATTCTCCTCTCCTCCTCTTCTTCTTCTTATTATTTTTTTTAATCAACCCATCCTGCTGCCTCTTCTCCTCTTCCTATTTTGCTTCACCCCTCTCCTTTTCTACTTGAATATATCCTATGTTCAAAAGATCAACTTTCCACTTCCTATTGCTCTCACCTGTCGAATCATATATGATCCTCTTCTTAGGAGCTAAATTCATTGTTTGAGGGGTTATATATTCTTCCTCCTATGCTTTCATATCTTGAGCTGGTGGATCTTAGGGTGAAGTGGTCTTCGTTTCTAGATGTGTCTATATAATTGGATTATACTAGTTCTTCACTTTTTCATCTTATGTTGTGGACATCGATGAATACCTTTTACTATAACTGATCCTTTCACAATGTTGCCTGCACACTCTCCTAGGATCATATCCATTAAAGTATTTAGTGGTTAATTTCAAGTGGTACATCTCTTTATTTTTGTTTTTGTATCTTTGTGTCTCTTCAACTCGTATAATTTGATCCTCAACTGGAAGGAGGGCCAAGGGGTTGTCTTCCTCTTGTGAAGAACTCATGACAATCCCTTATCCAACTGATTTGCTTCTTCCTGCATGACCACCTTATTGGTCACATATTGTGGCATGAGATGACGGGATATCTGACAACCAAAACATTAGATGTATGTTCCCTCAGGTGCTGCAAACCAGTCCATGATATCCCATAGTGACTCTTTCACCTGACCAGTCATGCAAGGAGGATCGATCTCGAATATCATATGGAAGATAACTACAAAGAAGTGCTCGACTAATCTATTATATGCGCCTCTGAAGATTGATTCTGATAATACTATAAAGTGAAAGTAAATTGGGAACTTGTTCTTAGGGGTTCAATTCCAGTAAATTCCTAGGAACACATATTGTGCACAGATTCCATCTAAAAGAAATACAAACATGTGGAATTTTGGTGCCTAGTTTGCCCTCAAATATGCTTTTGCCTACCCCACATGACGTTGCAACTCAAATGAAAATATATCCTCTAAATTGAAGAATTTTCCATGGGTTAGCACCATATTGAGCATAATTATCCATTTTTCCTCAAACACCTCAACGTTCTTGCGCCCATGCAACCAACAACACATGGCTATTAAGTAACGATATACATATGTGAGGATCTTAGTTAGATAGATTGCGGATGGTTGTTGACAAAACAGAGTAGGGTCTCGACACCATGATTTGATCATGTCACTCATGTCGAGGTTGGCCCATCTAATGTAGAAGTCATCATTTGCATATTTCATGGGCCTAAGCATCTTTTGGCACATCTGCATGTATTATCCATAATAATTGGCGAGCTTTCCACCACTCTCACTGCAAAGCACAAGATTAGAGTCATCCATATGTGTAATGATCCACTCAATCACCTCTGCATAAGGGATGATGGGGAATCTACATGCAATCATATGCATCTTGGACCTCTTGATATTGATGTATGCTTCCACATCTTCCAAGTCCTTCGCAAAAATTTCCTGCATGAATATGTTGTATATACCACTCCATGTGACCTCACTAGACTTATCAATGAAGCATTGTGTGTCTCCACAAATGGGAATGGTTGGCTTGGTAACTCCAACAGGTTCCTTAGTGCTTTCTTCTAAGACTTCTTTAGAGGCCACTTTACGCGAGGGCATGGCTCCAATAGATGATGAAAGGGAGACGATACTTGTAGCTCAAACACATGTTTGTGGTAGCACACTCATAATGACAATATTAGCTTTATGTAACCTAACTAAGCAGAAATATCTCATAAATAATGTGCAAAGAGCCATCAAATGTAATTGATCATGAAAATATATCAATGATGGTACAAAATCACTTGCATGCATAATAAAATAGGCATGAAAACTAGGAGGGCACACTTTCAAAGCACAAAGGAAGGTTAATGGTCATTCAAGGCTTTAAAATGTGCTCATGCGCTCAAGCAAGGGAAGAAACCCATCAAAGGTGCATTGGCACACTCTGAAGGGTCAAAGGGGTGAGGTTTTGGGCCTTCGGGCCTTCATAGTGTCCTCATGCATTTAAGGAGACAAAGAGGGTGCATTGGTGCACTTTGAAGGTGTTGGGTAGCGGAGGTCCTGCGTAACGGTTTTGGGGCAGAAAGCCCAAAAACTAGGATTAAATTATTGTAAAAACTTCGAAGTATGTGGAGCGTGAATTATAATAAGTTGAGTCAAAGGGTAGTCCGCCCGAAAATAATGTAAAATAAATATAAATAGAGTCGGCCCGCACAGGGATTGCGGGCCAAGGAAGGGTATAAATAGAGTGTGACTCTACGATGGAAAGGCAGTTCTTTTGGAATATGAAATGTAATGGGTTTTTGAAGTAAATAGCCTGAAAGCATCTGTAAGTCCGAGTCAAGGGTTGGGGTAGTAGGTAGAGGCTCTACAACTATGTGCGCAGAGGCTTGGAAAGTCCGCAGCTGTGTGCGCAAACCCCTGCAGTTGAGTGCGCAGGGTAGATTTGGATGTATTGGTGAAGAATAATAATAAAGATAAGTTGCTTCTGTAATTCTGTGTTATCACGCATTTGAATTTATGATTTACTTTTCTATATCTGTTTGAATACGAATGCGATGACTGTATGTGAATCTGGGTTCATTTTAAGTGTGTGAATGGTTAGTGTTTGCTTAAAGACCTTGCTAAGAAAATCTGATACACTCCATTAATTAGATTAGCTCAGTGATCAACACGGTAATAAAAAGTGGAAGTTGCCCCGGCCCCGGATCTACATGATTGCAAGAGTAGTGTGAAGCAATAGAAGGGTGCGTGAGTCCCCTAAACTACATCTTGACAGCCCAAGGGTGCGGAAACCTAGTTCCAACACCCTCCCCTTCTACCTCGGGTGAGACCTCAGTCCGCGCTCCATGGACTATTGCTGAAAGGGTCGGTAGCTACGGGATTTGTTTGGCTAAATAAATATTCTGAACCTGGGTCAGGCCCATATAAGCCAACAAATGGTTCCTTTGCTGGGACCAGGATCTGCCTAAGGGGTGTCTAATGTGGGAACATTGGAATCCTATGAAGAAAGAGCTTGAAGAGTGGTGGGATCTGAAGCTTCACGAGTTCGCGGTTTAGGAAAACCAAAACTCGCGGATATTGGAGGAAGAGTTGTTGGATTGCTATATATTTACGGATATACATGAGATCTTCTTTGTAACATTTCTGATAGAGTTGTACGAGTGGATTGAAAAGTTAGTTGATAGCGTGGGGAGGTGCAGATTGGATCAGCTGATTGTGTGGACTCCAGAATTGGTGCGCAGGCTAGAAGTCGCCAAAGATAAACTTACACACGCGGTAGACCACTGGTTAGATCGAATCATAGGGGGATTTATCACTGAATTCGTGATAGATACAACCGTAAATTATAGTGAAGCAGAAAGGAAATTTCTCCAAGGACCCCGGGGCAGGTACATCAAATCATTGAATACTTGGATTAAGATGCTGTTGTGCAAAAAATAGATTCTGCGCGTATATTGATGTTTGGAGTAACACATAGTGGAAGGGGTTATCGAAGGGCAGGAGGAGTAGAGAACAACCCTCTGATTTCTATATCGTGGTAGAGCGAGGAAGATCTTGCTAGGTTCTCACTAGGAAGTGTAGGCCGATTGATTAAAGAACGCTTCCCACTAATACCACCTCCATCTACACCTCTTTTGTAACTTTTGTAGATCAGTGGGTCATGAAGAAAGAGATTGCCATAACTATCAAATTTTGATGGACTAGGCACCTGTCTACAAAATGCAGACTGAGGTGTGAGGTTAGGATCCAACCGTGGCAATGGCACACGGTGGGTTCTTGGGACGGGGTCGAGGACAAGGCAGAATGGGACTAGGGAGGTGTCACAGGCAACTAATCTGGTACAACTGTGGAGGACCAGGACATTACATCCAGGATTGTACCAATCTAATCCAAATATCATGTCCTTATTGTGAGTAATTCTATCATGAGCTACTAGATTGCCCCATGCTGATAGCACATATTCGCGAAAAGAAGGCAGTGCCTCCTACAACAACGCAAAACATGCAGATGATGAGATCCGAACCACTTGATGATGAACCCATGGTAAACATGGTATTGCGGAGCGGCACAACCACAAGAGAGGTCAATGGGGAGACCAATATGGAAGCTAGAGAAAGCTTCATGGGCGTCTCTACCTGAGCTAGTATGGATTAGCCTGCATCAGCTAGGGATCCCTTAATGTTGACTACCTTTTTAGAGACATGCATAAAACTGCTTCGCGACAACAGGGTAGTTAAAGGGTTACAGGAAGTGATTAATAGATGCACAAGATGGGGTGAACCTCGCACATTTTGTAAATTAGGAAGACACGCATCACGAATGGGTCAGGAGATGTGGTTAATGGTGAAAATTGGCGACTATGAGATGGATCAAGTCATTTTGGACCTAGGTTCAGATGTAAAGGTATTGCCTAAACAGACTTGGGAGCGCATGGGTAAGCCTACACTACAATGGTCTCCTATCCAATTGCGGATGGCCAATCAGCAGAAGATCTTGCCCATGGGAAGGCTACAAGGAATTACAATATATATTGATGGCACAAGTACCCAGACATATTTCGAAGTTATTGAAATCATGGACGAAAATAGCCCGTACCCTGTGTTGTTAAGGGTAGACTGGGCCACTGACATGAATGGGGTTATTGACCTCAAACAGAGGCAGATGATATTTGAGAAGAAGTTGCTCCATGTAGTTTTTCCGCTAGATCCAATAGAGGGAACACATTGCACAGAACTTGTGCGCAACGAAGAAAGGGACGATGCATTGGATTGTATCTACAAAATTGTTGCAAATAGGCTGAAGGAGGAGTAGAGACTCTCACGGGGCTACGCCGGCTCATGCACCAGCGATTCTCTATATTGCAATAAAGATCTGAACCGTGAGTTGCCGATGTATGATGGGTTGACAGTAGTGGATGAATTCCTGGTTAAATTCGAAAGCGTAGTACTAGTGTACCAATAGTTTGATGCGCTAAAATGGACATTGCGTGCGACACTGGTGCAATGGTGGGATAGCCATGAAGGAACCTTCAAGGATTGGCAAAGTTGCAGGTGCATGATGTAAATAAGATTTGGGAAGCCAGAGCTATGCATAACAGAGAAATATGATGGATGAGATGATCCGCGCCTGCACCTAACCAAATGGACCAAAGCTTATGGTGCGGAGCCTCAATCAGAATGGATGCACTTATTTTATCATACCCTGGATGTCATTCCAAGGAACCGGTATACGGAAATAGAGCTCCGACATGGCACCGGTGAGTGGGATATCCTGCGTGAAGGGTTTCTGTCGACATTTCTCTTTAAATACCGATGAATGGATACCATGGACGATGCATTACAGCTAGTAAAGACCGCCATATTCAGAACACCGTCGGAACCAGAAGAAGTTGTGCCATCAGACTGGTCGCGACAGTTGAGCCAGGCCTTAGCATGTTACAATGTACAAGTAGAACATGATGAGGATGATCCACGTAACATCAATATACTAGAATATGAAGGGAGTCATGAGGTGTGTGGCCTCGAGATAGAAGATCCAGACATCACGACATCATTGAAAACAAAGCAAGTGAATATCAGAACAGAGGAAGAGCCGAAGTATGCTACGCTTGGGGAGCATTGGGACGACGCCATGGTGGAATACCGAGATTTATTCCCTACAAAAATTACAAAGCTGAAATGGATTCTAAGAGACCTAGGAATGATGAAGATAACTTTGCAGCCAGATGTGAAGCCAATGAAACAACGACCCTACCGATTGAATCCAAAATACAAAGCAAAGGTCGCAAAGAATTGGACAAGATGCATGTAGCAGGAATTATTGAACTAGTTGAGGAGTTCGATTGGGTAAGTCGTATGGTCGTGCAGGAGAAGAGAAAAAAGAGTGAGGGATTGGCGATGGTATACACGCTCCAAACGTTTCGTCACTATTGGCTCAGAGGAAATTTTAAGATGTATACTGATCACTCTGTGCTCAAGTACCTAGTGAATAAGCCTGTGTTGGGGGGGCGCATCTGTCGATGGTTGTTGTTGTTTCAAGAATATGACTTTGAGGTTGTCGTAAAGCCGGGACATCTGAATGCAGGTCTAGGTCACATGTCCCGAGTTGAGACTAGCAAAGAACCAATAAATCTAGAGGAGGGACTCCTGGATGCCTAGTTATATGATGTGCACATTGCGGATGGCCAGTTTGAAGATATAATCCACTTTTTAACTACAGGCATTGCGCCACAGGGGTATTCTATCCAGCAAAAGAAGGAATTAGTGATACGCAATAGATTTTACTTTAATTATAGGCCACCTCTACCAGATGGGCAATGACGAAATATTGCGTAGATATGTACCAGAATTCGAGTGCAGATAGATCCTGGCTGAAGAACATGGAGGGGTTGTTGGCGGACATTATGCAGGCCGTGCCATAGCCCAGAAGATTCTTCGCATTGGATTATGGTGGCCCACTCTACATCAAGATTCGAAAGCATACTGTCGGGCGTGCGATGTATGTCAGCGGATGGGCAAACCATCACTGAGGGATGAAATGCCCCTTCAACCACAGATGACGTTATAGCCATTTGAGAAATGGGCGATCAACTTCGTTAGGCCTATTGAACCGCGACGAGAGATGGGCATGCGCTATATCATCACTGCGACCGAATATTTGACCTAATGGGCAGAGGCGCAACCAGTTAAGGATTGCACGACGGCGACAATAGCAAAATTCTTGTTCAAGAATGTACTGACCAGGTTTGGCTGCCCCAAAATTCTCATGAGTGTTGAAAAGTGTGCAACAAGAAATGCTTGTTGAGATTGCAACAAGATGATGGAGCTTAGTGGAAAGGAGTCGCCTTCACTAAGTGGGCCCACAGGGTATTTTTGGCGCAAGTCTATTTTTAGACTATGTCTATTTTTAGACATATGGATCATGTCTATGGATTGCAGGTTGTTGTTTATGGATGATTGATCAAATTGGGAAAAATAGATGGACTTCTATTTTGAGATCACAGCGGAGTGACTGCTCAGTCTAAATATAGAACAGTAAAATATTATTAGCTCATAATAATATTTAGACTATAATCTTTGTCTTATTCTCTTGGAGCACTTCAGGATGAGCTACGGATGTGGTACATGCAGATCCCAGAAGGAAATACGTGGTTACCTATGGGATGACTAATATTTGCATGCAGGACTTCAGTTAGAACTCAAGTGAGTTGAGTTTAGTGGACTGGAGGTGCAGTTGATGGAGTTGTGTTCAGTTTAGCTTTGTTAAACTGGTTGTATTTAGTCTAACTGGCAAATAGACTAGAGATGAGTTGGGTGAATTAGTTATTAATTAATTCACAAGTTATTAACTCATAATACAACTAATGAATACATCAGTTAACTCAGTTGCATGTCAGTGCATGTTCAGTTCAGCAGGGACAGGTGTTAGAGAATCAGATTGCTATCAGTTGTGACTATAGTTGTGCATCAGATCTTGCACAATCAAGGGATTGAGTATGCCAATGAGTTTGCCCACGTATTTGCCCACATTGTAGCTTGTGCTCACGTGATTTTTTCAAGTAAATACGTGGTTGCCTTGGAATTATCATCAGTTCTTGAGCAGGTATTGAGCCAGAGGAGGCAGGCAAGCAGCGAAGGAGATTTGAGCCAGTGATTGATTCAGATCTGAGTTGTATTGTGTGTAACAGAGTTGGAGATACTTGTGAGAAGTATTATGTTGTGTAATGTTACATGACTCAATCATTAATATACAGATAGTTGGGGTTTTTAGCGAGATGCTTTCCCCGGGATACATACTGTGTTAATGTGTGAATGCTCTTGATGTTTTATTGTATATTGATGATCAACGTAGAGGAGCTTATGTATTGTGTATGTTTTCCACAATAGTACATGATCAGGATAATCTC